>OZ010719.1:19658667-19878757 GCA_963932345.1 Ophion ventricosus
AAGACACATTTTGGGACCTGAATCATTAAATTCCATCACGTATTTCAGGAAATCCGTGGGAATCTATAATTAGTATGTATTTGTTGACGATTGCGAGCATCGTCGTCCGTCGCATTCGCACGAACTCCGTCGGTCATGGTTCCTGATAATTCCGCCGCTTATGCCTGGCGCATCACGCATTCGACATATATCGGTGTCGGCTCGAACTCGATGAGCCGACAAACTGATAGCTGAGGTAGCGTCTTGCGACCATGCAGTGGCGGATCTAGGGGGGGGGGGCGGTGGTGGCGGTCCGCCCCGGGCCCCAGGAAAAAATTGGTCTTGCGGGGGCCCCAAAATTGGTCTTGGGGGCCAATTTTATTACAAAAAAACTGAACAGTCAATATAGCTCAAATTTCTCCAAAGGGTGCATAACGTATTCGTCAACATCATATAAAAATTTCATGCCCGAAGTGAAAAATCATCCTTTGCTGGCTTTAGCTGCAGCCTTCCGTATAAACGAACGATTGGCTTTAGTGGATTGATCAGATAGGGGATGGTGGGACCCAGTGTGCCACTTTTTTTCGAACGATTTTTGTACTCTTAACAAACAAAGTAATCAGGATTAAGAAAGAAAGGTCATGACCGATTTTTTGGACCTTTGGGCGTACAATAAAGCTACCATATTTTTTGCAAAAAGATTAAAAATCCTAAAATAATGGGATCGAAAACAATTAGCGGATTGACTCATTGTGCCCCATAGGTGGGATACAATGTGTCAGATAGGTTGGTACAGTGTGCCGAGTGCTGCGAAACGTTAATGGACAAAAACATTGGGAGTCAGCAGTAGAGGAGTAACGCCAGTTCTGACGCAGGGATCTCAGGGGGGAGCGGGGCGGGGTGCCCGCGCGGGGTACCTGCGGTGTGACGTCACGGCGGGAAGGGCCAGGTAGTGGGGGAGCGAGACGGTGTCTCCGGCGGAGGGGGGGGGGGGGGGCTGGAGTCTGCGATAAGAGATAACGCTACCATCGATGCGAGAGCGGCAGGGGGAGGGGGGGGGGGGGGGGGGGTCAAATAGTGGCAGGTAAGCGTTGGAAACCCATAAACGTTTTGTAGTTTATTGTATAACTCGGAATTATCAGCCTCATTATGGACACATGCGTGGGAAACTACTATATGAGACTAGGAAAATTTCCACTAATGAGAAAACGCTAGCTGTCATATAAAGGGCGCTCTTTAAGAGAGCCATAAGAAATAAAATGCATTATTTATTGCATGCAACTGCAAGTATGAAAGGTGTTATTGTTCGATAAGAAAATTCAACCCGTTGTGATTTCATTCCGAAAGATTACGTCAAGATGTTCACATGTGCGAGTATGTACGCAGTGCATCCAGCCAAGCACCCTGTGGACTTGACGAAAAACGAGCTCGAACACGTCCCTAACGTCTTTCTCCTAAAGTATTGGGGTAGTTATATTGTTTTATTATGGGATAGTTTATCCGAACATCTTCGAAATGACAGTGAAGTGATATCATATCTTCCATGCATGGAGCATTATAATATGCCACAGATGAAAGATCACATCGATGGTCCCCCACCTCGACGTCGGGATTGAGAAGAGTGTTGTGGAAGGGAATATTCTCCACGCGGGTTCTTCGAATGTGTTTGAACCCGTTCCACATGCATATGATTGGGGAAATGGGAATAAGTTCAAATATCTGAGTGGAGGGGTTATTCTAAGTCGAGTGAGGTTATATTTTCATGGACCAAGCTCAAACTGCACTATTCCACGACAACATCAACATCTTCAAAAAGAACTTTGAAATTTCCAGCGAGAGTGCGTGAAAAAATGGACCTCTCGAATATCAACAAAGTCAGCCGGATGGCGGATTTCCTCCCCACGAAGAAGCTATCAGAACTCCACGTCCAATCGGATTATCAAGTCTCCGACATGAGAGCTGTACAAACCAAGTTTGGAAAACGCTACGTGGTGGACATTGCGAATGAGTTCGCCATCTTCTTGCCAGCACGACTCGTGAAAGCCTTCGATCAAGATCCAAAAATGTTCGAGGGTATGCTGCAACTGGCACGCAATGACCAACTCTACCTGAACTACTTTGGTGGAAAACACAACAGCATCGAGTTCCATGGACTCTGAGCATGGAGGATAAAAAGCGCTTGTGAAGGCTCGGTGGAAACAACGCGGTCAACGGCTGTCAGAATCACCATCAGTTGTCACCATCGTAGAGTGCAACGAATGCTTGCATCACCATCAGTCGTTTGTCGTCTTCGTATAGTTTTCTACGTTCAGTACAGACTACGTAAAAATATATATAAAAAAAAAACCTATCATCGAGTATATTGTAACACAAAAAGTTCTTTACAAATTGTATCCGCCGTAGATATAGGTAATAAATGGATAAACGATATGTGATCAAAATGTTCTTTATTCATTTACAAAAATCTCTCGCTCACACAACGCTTGGTATACAGTCAATCATCTTTTCAACGATTTTACATTCGCATTAGCGCAATTATATTTTTTTTTGCTTTTGTTGCTGGATCCGTGAATTTTGACAGCCATGCGTACTTCTCAAATCCCTTCGCATAGATAGTAGGAGCTCCTTCGAACATTCCTCGAATCATCGTTCTAGCTGCCTCGTATGGTATGCCGCTGTGATCCCCTCGTATTCCATGATAATTGCGTTCCACCCACTTGTTTGTCATTTTGTACTTGGCCGATAAAGCATCCCAGGCAATGGTACAGCGAACAAGAATATCAGCATTTCAGCGTTCTTCTCATGGAGTTTGACGATGGACATCCCGTTTGGGACAAATTCGTTGATGGGTCTCTTGAACCCTTGCCCATCGACAATAAGCTCCATGTTGACTGAAGTGTGCGCGGGTCACAGGCATGAATTCTGCCAATTTTTTTAAATCCCACCACTAATTTGATTGTACTCCACAATATGATCATGGAGGATCATAATATGCTGAGGTTTGTGGTGGAATATTTTTATTCAATTCAAATTCAAGTCGCACGTCCATAGAGCCGGACTTGAGAGAATCGTTTGTATACGAGTTGGTAGTCTTCGAAAGCTGTTTATAGAATGTCACTATCATCGGTGTTTGGTCTCGTGAGAATCAACTCACGTCTTCAAAGATCTCTTGAATGTCTAGCGATCGTCCTGGAACGTCTTACGAACGCCTTTCAACATCTCTCGAAACCTTCGCAATCATCTTCGGACGTCTCAGGGATTTATCTCGAACGTCTCATGAACATCTTGAAACGTCTCACGAACGTTTTTGAACATCGCCTGGAAGTCTCTCGAACTCCTCATGATTGCCTTCGAACGTTTCCAGAACATCTCTCGAACGTCACATGAATATCTTTGGACGTCTCACGAATGTCTTTCAAACATCTCACGAACGTCTTCGAACATCTATTCAACCTCTTCGAATGCTTCACGACCGTCTCGCGAACGTCTCTTAAACGTCTTCAAACGTCTCTTGAATATCATTGAACGTCTTTGAACGACTCTCGAACTCTTCACGATTGCCTTCGAACGTTTCATGAACATCTCTCGAACGTCTTTAAACGTCTGAAGAATGTCTCTTGAACGTCTTCGAACGGCTGTTGAACGTCGCTCGAATGTCTTCGAACGTCTTCAAACTTCTCTCGAAGGTTTTCGAACGCCTTCGAACTTCTCTCAAACATCTATACAACGTCTTCGAACGCCTCGGAAACGTCCCTTGAACATCTTCAAAAGTTTCTCGGACGTCTTTGAACGTTTAACGACCGTCACATGATCGTCTTCGGAAGTCTCACGAATGACTTACGAACATCTTCAAACGTCTTTCGCACTCCTCAAAATCGTCTTCAGACGTTTCAAGAACGTCTCTGGAGCATCTTTGAACATCTCACGAATGCTTTTGAATGTCTCCTGGAAGTCTCTCGAAGTCCTCACGTTCGTCTTCGAACGTCTCGGGAACATCTCTTGAACGTGTCATGAATATCTTTGGACGTCTCGCGATCGTCTCTTGAACCTCTTCAAACGTCACTTGAACATCTCCTGAATGATTCGCGAACTCGTCACGATCGTCTTCAAACGTCTCATGAATATCTTTGAATGTTTCACGAGCGACTTAGGAACGTCTCCAAACGTCTCACGAACGTCTTCGAACATTTATTCAACGTCTTAGAACGTCTCGCAAGCATCTCGCGAATGTTGTCGAACGTCTTTGAACGTTTTGGGGCGTCTTTTGAATGTCTTCGAACGTCTCGCAAGCATCTCGCGAATGTCGTCGAACGTCTTTGAACGTTTTGGGACGTATTTTGAACGTCTTCGAACGACTCTTGAACGTCTCTCGAACTTTTCACGAACATCTTCGAAAGCCTTTGAACGTCTCCAGAACGTCTCTCGAACATCTATTCAACGTCTTAGAACGTCTCGCGAACGTCTCGTGTATGTCTTCGAACGTCTCGCAAACGTTTTCAAACGTCTTCGAACGTTTTAGAACGTCCCTTGAATGTCTTTGAAAGACTCTTGAGGGTTTTCGAACATCTCTTGAACGTCTCTCTCGAACTTCTCACGAACGTCTTCGAACGGCTTCGAACATCTCTCAAACATCTATTCAACGTTTTCGAACGTCTCGCGAATGTCCCTTGAACGTCTTCAAACGTCGCTTGAACGTCATCGAACATCTCTTGAATGTCTTTCGAACGTCTTTGAACGTCTCCTGAACGTCTCTCTCGAACTCTTCGCTATTGTCTTCGCAAGTTTCATGAAAATCTCACGAACGTCTCACGTACATCTTTGAACGTCTCACGAACATCTTTGAACGTCTCTAAACATCTCACGAACGTCTTCAAACGTCGCACAAACGTCTTACAAACGTCTCATAAACATCTTTGAACGTCTCACGAACGTCTTTAAACATCTCACGAACGTCTTCAAACGTCTTCGAACATCTATTCAACATCTTCAAACGTCTCTCGAATGTCTTCGAACGTGTCATGAACATCTTTGAACATCTCACGAACGTCTTCGCACGTCTTGGGAATGCCTTTGAACGTCTCCCGACATCTCACGAATATCTTCAAATGTCTCATGAGCATCTCTCGAACGTCCCTCGAACGCGTTCCAACGTCTAACGTACGTCTCTTGAAGTTCTTTAAACGTCTCACGAACGTCTTCGAACATCTATTGAACGTCTTCGACCGTCCCTGGAACGCGTTCGAACGTCTTTAAACGTCTCACGAACATCTCTTGAACGTCTTCAAACGCCTTCCGAACGTCTATCGAACGTCTCTCGGACGTCTACAAATTTCTATTTAATGTCTGTAGACGTCTCACAAACGTGTATCAAATGTCTCTTGAACATCTATCGAACGTTTACCGTTGAATGTCTGTGAACATTATAAAGCGATTATATCAATTTAGTTTCCATCGAATTCCTTATAGAAGAAATTTAGTTTCACTTTCGAAAAAAATATTTTATACTATGTGTGAACGGTTTGTAAAACTAGTTTAGAAATTTTTCATTGAATAAATATGTTTGGGTTTGTTTGGGTTTAAAACTGTTGCCGGCGGTAGACCGCCGGGGATATTTTGAATCATAGTGTCGACCGCACACTCGCAAAGCTTGGCCACCCCTGCTATACCAGATGATGTATTGAAGGCAGGGTTGGGGAAAATAAAAAATTTCATAATGTGACATTTATTTTATTTGCGCGAACCTTTATGAATCGACCATCAATTGAAGATTTTAATTACATTTTGTAATGCACGATCGTTTTCGTGATTTTCTCAACGTAGAGTAGAGTTTACATCTAACTTACTTGAGGCATCCTCACAATCCACATCCAACCTTGGAATAACTACATCATTTTTCATATTCAGTATATCAGCTAGCCATTCTCGTTTTGCATGACCCATAATAAACACTACAGGACACATGTCGTCTATCGCTGGGTGAATTACTTCGGACATTGAAAAGCGGCCGATACTTGAATATGAGTTTTTCCTCTTGGGATTTATATGAGTATTGGCTTCTACAAAACACAACGAAACATTCATGCACCGTAAAAGCTGCTTCGCAGATGGAGGAACCAAGGTATTTAATTTTTGCGCTGCCGACGAGTAGAAAAATTCTATAGCGAAGGTCATTACATTATTCGACGACTTCAAACTTCCTCATATTGGACTTCATTTCAACGATAAATCCTATCCTCCCGACGATCTGAATTTGGACTTTGACAATAAAAAAATGTATCATTGTGTTCGGTATGTACTCTCAATTTCATAAACCTTCGACTGTAAAAACAATTATTCTTAGCTAACCATTACCAAGTTTCAATATAACCGTCCTCTCACAGTTATCGATTGCTCACGCCAGAACGAGTCTGTGAAAAATGCTACCGTAGACGTGCGAATAGAGTTTGAATGCAAGGAAGATTGACCACCATATACTACTGCATATTCTTTAATCTTGCACGATCACATTGTTGAATAATGTCCATTAACCAACATTGTCCGTAAAAATTGTATAGATCAGTAATTATTCCCCCTCTCTAAATGAGTAAATAATTTAAAAACAAGTTTCTTAAAGATTGACGTTAGTCATCAATTGATCTTGCCATCGTTTTGATCACGCCATCTTCGTTATGACTATGCCTATCATAGTTGTTCAAAATCTGTATCAGGCGTTACTTTTTGCTCGATACAAATGTATTAAGTATCGAAAAACCTTTCGTTACTCGATACCAAAGTATCAAGCTATTTTTGGAGATCGCGACTTTTGTATCTAGTAACGAAAATTTATACGATGAAAAAGTATCGAGTAACAAGTATATAAATAAATAATTTTTTTGTATATTCTCAGAATTAAAAAAAAATAATTTGTTAATAACTTTCTAATATTTTTAATATTCAAAATGACTGTGCTTAGTATCTTACGTATGATTGATTTTTTTATATTTTTATAGAATTGCTAAGTACTTGAAATTCTAGCTCTATTCTATTGTTGCTGAAATAATACCTACCATACTTCCTTAAGAATGTATAGGAGGTACATCACAGTAAAAAGTTAGATTTACAGATCATTTCTACGCGTAACGAGAAAATCAGAAAAAAATAAATTACTAGGAGATATAAAAAATATTGATCTTAAATAATAATAGTATTGAATAGTTATAAAGAAAAATGTTTATAAAACATTTTTACGAAAAATGTTCTGAAAAAATTGTTTTTTTTTTATTTGAAATTAAATTGTTAAGGTTTCCGATGCGTATAAATTTTTCAAGTTTTTTCATCGTTTTGAAATTTTTTTTTACAAATTAAAAAAAATTGACAAGAAGCCGGAAAATTTCTTTACTTTCCCTTGAGTAGAAAGGTTCTGTATCAACCGTGAGAAATTTAAAAACTGTTAACAGAATAGCTTCGTATTCTGAGACTTTGATATAACATAAAAATCGAGTAACGAAAAGCTTTTCCTTACCCATTGATACTTTCGTAATGAGTAACGAAAATTTATTCGATACTCGATACAAGGGTGTAGAGTATCGAAGAACTTAAATTTTTTTTTTAATTTGTAAAAAAAAATTCAAAACGATGAAAATCTCTTGAAAAATGTATACGCAGTCGGAAACCTTAACAATTTAATTTCAAATAAAAAAAAAACAATTTTTTCAGAACATTTTTCGTAAAAATGTTTTATAAACATTTTTCTTTATAACTATTCAATACTATTATTATTTAAGATCAATATTTTTTATATCTCCTAGTAATTTATTTTTTTCTGATTTTCTCGTTACGCGTAGAAATGATCTGTAAATCTAACTTTTTACTGTGATGTACCTCCTATACATTCTTAAGGAAGTATGGTAGGTATTATTTCAGCAACAATAGAATAGAGCTAGAATTTCAAGTACTTAGCAATTCTATAAAAATATAAAAAAATCAATCATACGTAAGATACTAAGCACAGTCATTTTGAATATTAAAAATATTAGAAAGTTATTAACAAATTATTTTTTTTTAATTCTGAGAATATACAAAAAAATTATTTATTTATATACTTGTTACTCGATACTTTTTCATCGTATAAATTTTCGTTACTAGATACAAAAGTCGCGATCTCCAAAAATAGCTTGATACTTTGGTATCGAGTAACGAAAGGTTTTTCGATACTTAATACATTTGTATCGAGCAAAAAGTAACGCCTGATACAGATTTTGAACAACTATGATAGGCATAGTCATAACGAAGATGGCGTGATCAAAACGATGGCAAGATCAATTGATGACTAACGTCAATCTTTAAGAAACTTGTTTTTAAATTATTTACTCATTTAGAGAGGGGGAATAATTACTGATCTATACAATTTTTACGGACAATGTTGGTTAATGGACATTATTCAACAATGTGATCGTGCAAGATTAAAGAATATGCAGTAGTATATGGTGGTCAATCTTCCTTGCATTCAAACTCTATTCGCACGTCTACGGTAGCATTTTTCACAGACTCGTTCTGGCGTGAGCAATCGATAACTGTGAGAGGACGGTTATATTGAAACTTGGTAATGGTTAGCTAAGAATAATTGTTTTTACAGTCGAAGGTTTATGAAATTGAGAGTACATACCGAACACAATGATACATTTTTTTATTGTCAAAGTCCAAATTCAGATCGTCGGGAGGATAGGATTTATCGTTGAAATGAAGTCCAATATGAGGAAGTTTGAAGTCGTCGAATAATGTAATGACCTTCGCTATAGAATTTTTCTACTCGTCGGCAGCGCAAAAATTAAATACCTTGGTTCCTCCATCTGCGAAGCAGCTTTTACGGTGCATGAATGTTTCGTTGTGTTTTGTAGAAGCCAATACTCATATAAATCCCAAGAGGAAAAACTCATATTCAAGTATCGGCCGCTTTTCAATGTCCGAAGTAATTCACCCAGCGATAGACGACATGTGTCCTGTAGTGTTTATTATGGGTCATGCAAAACGAGAATGGCTAGCTGATATACTGAATATGAAAAATGATGTAGTTATTCCAAGGTTGGATGTGGATTGTGAGGATGCCTCAAGTAAGTTAGATGTAAACTCTACTCTACGTTGAGAAAATCACGAAAACGATCGTGCATTACAAAATGTAATTAAAATCTTCAATTGATGGTCGATTCATAAAGGTTCGCGCAAATAAAATAAATGTCACATTATGAAATTTTTTATTTTCCCCAACCCTGCCTTCAATACATCATCTGGTATAGCAGGGGTGGCCAAGCTTTGCGAGTGTGCGGTCGACACTATGATTCAAAATATCCCCGGCGGTCTACCGCCGGCAACAGTTTTAAACCCAAACAAACCCAAACATATTTATTCAATGAAAAATTTCTAAACTAGTTTTACAAACCGTTCACACATAGTATAAAATATTTTTTTCGAAAGTGAAACTAAATTTCTTCTATAAGGAATTCGATGGAAACTAAATTGATATAATCGCTTTATAATGTTCACAGACATTCAACGGTAAACGTTCGATAGATGTTCAAGAGACATTTGATACACGTTTGTGAGACGTCTACAGACATTAAATAGAAATTTGTAGACGTCCGAGAGACGTTCGATAGACGTTCGGAAGGCGTTTGAAGACGTTCAAGAGATGTTCGTGAGACGTTTAAAGACGTTCGAACGCGTTCCAGGGACGGTCGAAGACGTTCAATAGATGTTCGAAGACGTTCGTGAGACGTTTAAAGAACTTCAAGAGACGTACGTTAGACGTTGGAACGCGTTCGAGGGACGTTCGAGAGATGCTCATGAGACATTTGAAGATATTCGTGAGATGTCGGGAGACGTTCAAAGGCATTCCCAAGACGTGCGAAGACGTTCGTGAGATGTTCAAAGATGTTCATGACACGTTCGAAGACATTCGAGAGACGTTTGAAGATGTTGAATAGATGTTCGAAGACGTTTGAAGACGTTCGTGAGATGTTTAAAGACGTTCGTGAGACGTTCAAAGATGTTTATGAGACGTTTGTAAGACGTTTGTGCGACGTTTGAAGACGTTCGTGAGATGTTTAGAGACGTTCAAAGATGTTCGTGAGACGTTCAAAGATGTACGTGAGACGTTCGTGAGATTTTCATGAAACTTGCGAAGACAATAGCGAAGAGTTCGAGAGAGACGTTCAGGAGACGTTCAAAGACGTTCGAAAGACATTCAAGAGATGTTCGATGACGTTCAAGCGACGTTTGAAGACGTTCAAGGGACATTCGCGAGACGTTCGAAAACGTTGAATAGATGTTTGAGAGATGTTCGAAGCCGTTCGAAGACGTTCGTGAGAAGTTCGAGAGAGACGTTCAAGAGATGTTCGAAAACCCTCAAGAGTCTTTCAAAGACATTCAAGGGACGTTCTAAAACGTTCGAAGACGTTTGAAAACGTTTGCGAGACGTTCGAAGACATACACGAGACGTTCGCGAGACGTTCTAAGACGTTGAATAGATGTTCGAGAGACGTTCTGGAGACGTTCAAAGGCTTTCGAAGATGTTCGTGAAAAGTTCGAGAGACGTTCAAGAGTCGTTCGAAGACGTTCAAAATACGTCCCAAAACGTTCAAAGACGTTCGACGACATTCGCGAGATGCTTGCGAGACGTTCGAAGACATTCAAAAGACGCCCCAAAACGTTCAAAGACGTTCGACAACATTCGCGAGATGCTTGCGAGACGTTCTAAGACGTTGAATAAATGTTCGAAGACGTTCGTGAGACGTTTGGAGACGTTCCTAAGTCGCTCGTGAAACATTCAAAGATATTCATGAGACGTTTGAAGACGATCGTGACGAGTTCGCGAATCATTCAGGAGATGTTCAAGTGACGTTTGAAGAGGTTCAAGAGACGATCGCGAGACGTCCAAAGATATTCATGACACGTTCAAGAGATGTTCCCGAGACGTTCGAAGACGAACGTGAGGACTTCGAGAGACTTCCAGGAGACATTCAAAAGCATTCGTGAGATGTTCAAAGATGCTCCAGAGACGTTCTTGAAACGTCTGAAGACGATTTTGAGGAGTGCGAAAGACGTTTGAAGATGTTCGTAAGTCATTCGTGAGACTTCCGAAGACGATCATGTGACGGTCGTTAAACGTTCAAAGACGTCCGAGAAACTTTTGAAGATGTTCAAGGGACGTTTCCGAGGCGTTCGAAGACGTTGTATAGATGTTTGAGAGAAGTTCGAAGGCGTTCGAAAACCTTCGAGAGAAGTTTGAAGACGTTCGAAGACATTCGAGCGACGTTCAACAGCCGTTCGAAGACGTTCAAGAGACATTCTTCAGACGTTTAAAGACATTCGAGAGATGTTCATGAAACGTTCGAAGGCAATCGTGAAGAGTTCGAGAGTCGTTCAAAGACGTTCAATGATATTCAAGAGACGTTTGAAGACGTTTAAGAGACGTTCGCGAGACGGTCGTGAAGCATTCGAAGAGGTTGAATAGATGTTCGAAGACGTTCGTGAGATGTTTGAAAGACATTCGTGAGACGTCCAAAGATATTCATGTGACGTTCGAGAGATGTTCTGGAAACGTTCGAAGGCAATCATGAGGAGTTCGAGAGACTTCCAGGCGATGTTCAAAAACGTTCGTGAGACGTTTCAAGATGTTCATGAGACGTTCGAGATAAATCCCTGAGACGTCCGAAGATGATTGCGAAGGTTTCGAGAGATGTTGAAAGGCGTTCGTAAGACGTTCCAGGACGATCGCTAGACATTCAAGAGATCTTTGAAGACGTGAGTTGATTCTCACGAGACCAAACACCGATGATAGTGACATTCTATAAACAGCTTTCGAAGACTACCAACTCGTATACAAACGATTCTCTCAAGTCCGGCTCTATGGACGTGCGACTTGAATTTGAATTGAATAAAAATATTCCACCACAAACCTCAGCATATTATGATCCTCCATGATCATATTGTGGAGTACAATCAAATTAGTGGTGGGATTTAAAAAAATTGGCAGAATTCATGCCTGTGACCCGCGCACACTTCAGTCAACATGGAGCTTATTGTCGATGGGCAAGGGTTCAAGAGACCCATCAACGAATTTGTCCCAAACGGGATGTCCATCGTCAAACTCCATGAGAAGAACGCTGAAATGCTGATATTCTTGTTCGCTGTACCATTGCCTGGGATGCTTTATCGGCCAAGTACAAAATGACAAACAAGTGGGTGGAACGCAATTATCATGGAATACGAGGGGATCACAGCGGCATACCATACGAGGCAGCTAGAACGATGATTCGAGGAATGTTCGAAGGAGCTCCTACTATCTATGCGAAGGGATTTGAGAAGTACGCATGGCTGTCAAAATTCACGGATCCAGCAACAAAAGCAAAAAAAAATATAATTGCGCTAATGCGAATGTAAAATCGTTGAAAAGATGATTGACTGTATACCAAGCGTTGTGTGAGCGAGAGATTTTTGTAAATGAATAAAGAACATTTTGATCACATATCGTTTATCCATTTATTACCTATATCTACGGCGGATACAATTTGTAAAGAACTTTTTGTGTTACAATATACTCGATGATAGGTTTTTTTTTTATATATATTTTTACGTAGTCTGTACTGAACGTAGAAAACTATACGAAGACGACAAACGACTGATGGTGATGCAAGCATTCGTTGCACTCTACGATGGTGACAACTGATGGTGATTCTGACAGCCGTTGACCGCGTTGTTTCCACCGAGCCTTCACAAGCGCTTTTTATCCTCCATGCTCAGAGTCCATGGAACTCGATGCTGTTGTGTTTTCCACCAAAGTAGTTCAGGTAGAGTTGGTCATTGCGTGCCAGTTGCAGCATACCCTCGAACATTTTTGGATCTTGATCGAAGGCTTTCACGAGTCGTGCTGGCAAGAAGATGGCGAACTCATTCGCAATGTCCACCACGTAGCGTTTTCCAAACTTGGTTTGTACAGCTCTCATGTCGGAGACTTGATAATCCGATTGGACGTGGAGTTCTGATAGCTTCTTCGTGGGGAGGAAATCCGCCATCCGGCTGACTTTGTTGATATTCGAGAGGTCCATTTTTTCACGCACTCTCGCTGGAAATTTCAAAGTTCTTTTTGAAGATGTTGATGTTGTCGTGGAATAGTGCAGTTTGAGCTTGGTCCATGAAAATATAACCTCACTCGACTTAGAATAACCCCTCCACTCAGATATTTGAACTTATTCCCATTTCCCCAATCATATGCATGTGGAACGGGTTCAAACACATTCGAAGAACCCGCGTGGAGAATATTCCCTTCCACAACACTCTTCTCAATCCCGACGTCGAGGTGGGGGACCATCGATGTGATCTTTCATCTGTGGCATATTATAATGCTCCATGCATGGAAGATATGATATCACTTCACTGTCATTTCGAAGATGTTCGGATAAACTATCCCATAATAAAACAATATAACTACCCCAATACTTTAGGAGAAAGACGTTAGGGACGTGTTCGAGCTCGTTTTTCGTCAAGTCCACAGGGTGCTTGGCTGGATGCACTGCGTACATACTCGCACATGTGAACATCTTGACGTAATCTTTCGGAATGAAATCACAACGGGTTGAATTTTCTTATCGAACAATAACACCTTTCATACTTGCAGTTGCATGCAATAAATAATGCATTTTATTTCTTATGGCTCTCTTAAAGAGCGCCCTTTATATGACAGCTAGCGTTTTCTCATTAGTGGAAATTTTCCTAGTCTCATATAGTAGTTTCCCACGCATGTGTCCATAATGAGGCTGATAATTCCGAGTTATACAATAAACTACAAAACGTTTATGGGTTTCCAACGCTTACCTGCCACTATTTGACCCCCCCCCCCCCCCCCCCCCCCCCCCTCCCCCTGCCGCTCTCGCATCGATGGTAGCGTTATCTCTTATCGCAGACTCCAGCCCCCCCCCCCCCCCTCCGCCGGAGACACCGTCTCGCTCCCCCACTACCTGGCCCTTCCCGCCGTGACGTCACGCCGCAGGTACCCCGCGCGGGCACCCCGCCCCGCTCCCCCCTGAGATCCCTGCGTCAGAACTGGCGTTACTCCTCTACTGAAGTGTACTTGCTCGCAATGTTTTCCGGCCAGAACATTGTCATTTCCAAATATAAAGTGTGAAAAACGGTTTTGTGATCTTCCCGGTCTGTTCCATGAAAGGCGAATAGAACGTGGCAAGCCTGGCTAGGTCCCGACACATAGTAGGAAACACCCGTTCACATTTCTACACAGGCTCGCAGCGAGTTCTCCGAGTCGTTGAGCTTGAAAGGTGCACAAAAAGTTGAGGAGTTTGCGAGGCCAGCTCATAAATTATTGTTACCGGGGTAGCGCGTGGAGAGTAACTCGCACCGGAGGATCACAAAGGGGCGCGAGTGTTCGTTTGGGTTCGAAAAGCGCGTTTTGGCTGTAAACATTTTACCTCATCGTGGCTAAAGTCTACCTAATTTCCATCCAGTATTACATTTCGAATATTACGCATCGCGTTATTTCTCCCGCCTACGTGAATTTGGCAAAATTACGCGATAACCGATTTTGAACCCAAACTTTGGTAAGCGGCGTAATTTAAGACTGCAGGGATATTGTTGACGCGTTCTCGTTTCCGACGCTCCTTCGTTTATTAGTGCGTGTTACGATCCGCGAACGAGCGTTGTCCAGACGTATCCGTTAATAAAAAAAAAATCCACAATATTTCTCCTTCCAAGACGTTAAAAAAATATGATGCATAACGAGCGTGTGGGGCTCGTAATTTCAGATTAATCGCGGCTATTTCGTAGCCCGCGATCTGGTACACAAATTATAATAATGTTCGGATCGAAAATCAACACCCTACCGTCTTCCGCAAGACGGGCATTTATCCAGGGGTTGCGAGCTCGGGTTGGCGCAGGCACTCGGGTTCGAGCTCCCGTGCAGAAATTGTCTTGGAAAATCGATTGGATTCCCATAGATGTCCCTACTTCCTGATAGGGATCCAATAGGACATCACATTGGATCCTTATACGAAAACATCACGCTCGTACATTAGATTCTAATCTGGATTCCCCATTTAGATCCAATGTAACGAATCCAATTTCAATCCTGAAGGGTTTCCACATTATCGAACAGAATCTGATACGATTCTTGGTGGATTCCATCGCATTCCGTACGTTGAATTTTCTAAACAAAATATATAGATATACAAAATGAGTGGATCTTAGAGAAATATAAATCTTATATTAATAAAGTATAACTTATCAATTGATTTGAATGACATCACTAAAAATCTGCTTCAATTGTCATTTATCATTCATTTTACTGCATATAATATCACCACACACTTACACGTTCACGAAACGTGCAGGTTATGTTTCAGCACGCCGAATATGTTCTCGTCACTTTTCACATACTTTCGATTTGAATGTGGTAAGGATTATCAAATGGCATTCATCGGTGAACAGTGCAAAATTCAATTGGATTCTCATACTTGTCCCTACTTCCTGATATTAATCCAATGCGATGATCCATTGGATCCTAAATACTAAATGATCACGCTCGTATGTTGGGTCTTATCGGGATTCCCCATCGGAATGTATGAATTCAACTTGAATTCTAGAGGATTTTCACATTATCCAACAGAATCTGATACGATTCTTAATGGATTCCATCACATTCCATACGTTGGATTTTATAAACAAAATATATAAATATACAAAATGAGTGGATCCTAAGATCCACTCATCGATATCGATCCTAAGATCCACTCATCTCTAAAGAAGTATAAACCTTTTATTAAAAAAGTATATCTAATATCGATTTGAATTACATCACTAGAAATCGACTTCAATTACCATTTGTCATTTATTTTATTGCACTTTGATTTAATATCACCACACACTTACACGTTCACGAAACGTGCAGGTTATGTTTCAGCACGCCGAATATGTGCTCGTCACTTTTCACATATTTTCGATTCGAGTGTGGTAAGGATTATCAAACGGCGTTCATCGGTGAACAGTGCAAAATTCAATTGGATTCTCGTACTTTTCCCTAATTCCTTATATGCGATGGCTCATTGGATCCAAAATACTAAAAAGTCACGCTCTTGCGTTGGATTTTTGTCGGGATTCTCCATTGGAATGTACGAATCCAATTTGAATCCTAAAGGATTTCCCCATCATCGAAGAGAATCTAAGAAGATTATTGATGGATTTCATCGCATTCCTTACGTTGGATTTGCTAAACAAATCATATGGATATACTAAATGAGTGGATCTTAAAAAAAGTATATATCGCTTTAAGGTAGTAGTCTCGCCACAGTCACGTTGAAAAGTTTATTCTCCGCTCAATAGATGAAAGCTTCGAAATATTGCGAAAACTCCTTACAATGTAGGTTGTACATCTTATCGGGATGGGAAAACTTATAAATTAATGATGAAAACGCCTAATATAATGTTAAGAGTTCCAAAAATAACAATCTTCTCTCCATCACCTAACCTTCACTTTTGTATCAAACTATCCATTCCGGCTACGTAATTATTCTGCGTATACGGATATGCAGATACTAGTCTAGCGAGCGCGAAGATCGTGGCAACGTCGCAAGTCCAGCGAATTTTTGTTGTGATATTTGGCGCTAGCGTCGCTGGACATTGCTTAATTCAAATCGCTATATCTCTAAAACTAGACGGTCAAACTTCATGATTTTCTTTTACCTACTTCGTCATATGTTCCTCTGCAATTGAGAATAAAAAAAAAACATCTGTAGAAAAGTTTCAAAGTTATGGCGTAAAATGTGAAATTTTCTACTGCTCCCTATAAGAACACGTGTAAAACCGTGCAATCTTTAATTGCCAATATCTCGAATACAAAACGGTGAATCCTTTTGAAATGTTGCAGATAATCACTTAATAGTGTCCTGAATGGGTCCTCAAAATAAAAATAAAAAATCCATAGAAAAACGCCTTGGCGTGACTACTACCTTAAAAAATATATATTATTAATCGATTTGAATCACATCACTGAAAATCTACTTCAATTGTTATTTGTTATTTATTTTACTGTACTTTGACATATTACTACAAATGTACACGCTCCCGAAGTGTGCAGGTTATGTTTCAACATGCCGAGTTTTTTTTCGTCACTTTTCACATATTTTCGATTCGAACGTGGTAAGAATTCTCAAACGGCATTTATTGGGGAGCAGCGTAGAATCCAATTGGATTCTAATGAGAACTCCTCAACCAATCCCTATAGAGATATAGGTTCATCTAGGTGCTCCCCAGCAATTTCAAATAAAAAATCTTCAAACGACGACAATTGGGAAATAGCGCGGAATCCACTTGGATTCCAATGTGGACTCCCTGAATGCGGCATCCCTATCAAATCCCTATAGAGATGTGATACGATCTGGGGATTCCTCAATAAACTTCTGCACAGACTTGAGGAGGAAAAAGGAGTAACTTGACCATGTGGCGGAAAGAGATCGACATCGAAATAACGTTTTCCTGAGACAATGTGTGCACGGGGAAGCCCGGTTATAATTGTTAGTGTTCGTATAGGCGAGTAGCATGAAGTCTGAGCTTTCGAGCGCGTACTTGCGCGCTTTTGTGTCATCGAGCGTGAGGCTCTTTCCAAGCAATACCGGGAGGGCAAGAGCTATCGCTTTAAAAGCCTCAACGCGATGAATCCCAGCTGGGCTTGCAGTCTAGAATTTTCCCTCGCTCTCGCACCCTCTCTCAGTTTCCGTCCCTTCGCCGATGCTTGGCGTCTCGAGAGTGAAATTTAATGGGGCCGAGGTGTCGGGTCTGCTTGCGCCCGCGCCCTACTCGTGGCACACTATTATTGCGAGAGGGAACGAGAGATCGCGGTGCAAACAAACGTTTGCAAATGAAATGTCAATTCCGGGCCTGTACAATGAGAGAGAATGCTCGGGTATCGTTCCGTCCGCCCCCTCGGCTCCGGCAAGCTTGCATCCATCCCCTCACTGCGCTTTGCAGGTTTGCAACATCGCCAGCTCTTATTGTTCATCGTAGGGCTTGAACGAGGCGTCAGCGTGCATCGTGCACATTGCAATGCGTTCCAACTGTTTCGGCTCTTTTTGTTCCCGAAATGTTACACGCTTCGACGAAGCTGCCTGTGAGCAAGATCAAAGGACTTCCTCTTCAATGTGACAATTCGCGGTTGACTGTAGACCCACTGTAATGGTTTCGTGTTTTATGGAGAATGGCAATCGTGTCGTATATGCGGGAAAGCTGCCGAAAACTCGTATCGGCAAAGAAGAACTCTTCCGTTGGAAAAAAAACGGCTTGACTCTTCTATTCCAAAGTGTAGGCGAGCGATTGGGGATCCTGCCGAAATCGCATAAGATCGATGGTAGAATCGAATATTCGCGTATAGGTAGGCTAGACTGGGTACGCTTGGAAAGTTTTCCATTGATCGTCCATGAAGTTGCAGTTATGGTATAAGAAGTGCATATAAAATGCTTTATATTAAAGACTAGACATCTGCTTTGAAATCGAAATCACAATTAGGTGCTCATCTCTTGAAAAATATGAGATAAATCTCGTTTTGTAAAACATGTGCCACTGTTACAACCGTACCCATACCAGAGGCGGTTGTAACAGAGCTGGGAGTCAGTTGTAACACATCCAAATAACACACAGTGCATGCATTGTAATCACTTTTTAAATTGAAAACACGTATTAAGGTAATTTCAAATTACTTTACTCTAGTATGGGACTGTTTATTATTACTTAGGTAACATTTTTATAGTCCTTCATAATCAGTCTACAATATTAATGAAATCAACATTGACATATTTATTATGTTTATCTTAAACTAGCATTAAATAGAAACAAACCTTTCAATTAATAGAGATAATTCTTTATCGTATCAACAAAACGCTTTTTAAACAATTTAAAGTAAAAACAAATTAGCATTCCCAAGAAAACTTTATTAGATTAGTCGCAATTATGGCGAATATAATGGCGACTACCGTCAGTACACTCCAAGTGAGACCAGAGTTGACAACCTCCTTGATATTTCACCCATTTTTCTCCTGGTCTACTACGTTTAAACTGTTCTAGACAAACATTCAGCAATAAAACTATTTCAGTGACCAAGAAACGTAACCTACAAATACACAGTTGCTTGTTTACTAAGCTCTAAAGTTCAATAATTATTCAGAAAATCACCCAATACGCGATTGTTATATCAACGAAGTAATATCAAAAAGAAATTGACCAAAAATACTTACTTTTGAATGAAAAAAACTCAATGAGCCTCTCTGCGAGCGTCAGTTTTTCGGAAAGTACCACGTCTTTCCTCTTGTACCCCTCTCCGCACCATTTGTACTTTCGTGAATATTCGCAGTGTTTTAACAGTACTCTGTTACAACCGTATCCAGTTTACCCTACCTCGAATCGATCCGATCCAATTCTGCGCAGAGTACGATCTCGTGCAATTAAGGTATTCCTTTCGCGGAGGGCCGTATTTTGTGGGCGCGTAAGCCAGGGCCATTTTGATTTATTAGTAGATTACAGTGGTGCTTAATAAAAATAAATTATTGCGTGTAACGAAAATCGAGTAAATTTTAAACGTAAAATATTTATCAAAAAAATTTTAATCGCCTGAATATGTTTTTATGTTTTTAATCAACTAAATATATTCCATTCTGTTCAATGACTTTTTCCCATGTCTCTACGAGCTTCATTATTCCTCTTTCATAGAAGTCCAGAGATCTTTGGGCAAAGAAGTCATCCGAGTGATTTTTGGGGACATCCAGGGAACTGACGGTTTCATTATTCAAACTGTTGTGTAGCGCCCGGAACAAGTGATAGTCTGAAGGTGCAAGTGTAGGACTATACTATGGGTGCACCAAAAGGTCCTACCCAAGCCGCAATAACTTTTGCCGGCTCATCAGGGAAACTTGTGGTCTAGCGTATATCCTGGTGGAAGACTAGGGTAAAGCCAGCAAAGAGTACGCACTTTATAAACTTCTATTTCTAGAAAAATCAATTTTGATGATACACTTTGTACTTCTCATTTAAATTAACCTTCGACCATTTAGGAACATTATATTAAATATAAATCTTAAATAACAATTTCGACAAATATAAAAAATCTTAAATAACAATCTCGAAAAATATAAAAAATCTTAAATAACAATCTCGAAAAATATTTAAAAAATATAAAAAACTTAGAACTCGCCCCGTGCGCACTCTTAGGGTGCTGTGTTGCAAAGAGTACGCAGTGAGAACCTTTCATAGAAGCTAAGAGTGCGCATGAGAGCGGAGTGAGATCATCAGCCCTGGCACATATCACAAGTGAATACAAGCTAAGAGTACGCGTGCGCACTCTTTGGGTGCGTACTCTTACCAAATCCGTGTTTTTAGGCTATGGTCA
This sequence comes from Ophion ventricosus, assembly GCA_963932345.1. Classification (NCBI taxonomy): domain Eukaryota; kingdom Metazoa; phylum Arthropoda; class Insecta; order Hymenoptera; family Ichneumonidae; genus Ophion; species Ophion ventricosus. The sequence goes on from OZ010719.1 coordinate 19,679,060, forward strand.
CTATAATTTTCGTAAGCAAGCAAAACGGCGATATAACCTCTCAATAAACACAACATTTGAATCACAAATTTCAATTATAATAACATTTGTTGGGTGCAAATTAATCGCAAACCTTACAAAATGTGTTTAAAATTGTTAAAAAATAAGATCAAACACATGGAAAATCTATTATTAGTCATAAAATTGGAAGTAAATACCTTAATGAAAGGAGTTGTTGTCCAACACCTTGACACAGCATATGTCACTGAAAGGTTAGGTGGTGTTGCCAACAGAAGAAAAAATAAAACAATTGATAGCACTGCGTACTTTTTGGTAGCGTGCACTCTCTGGTGGCTCTACCCTACGCCCTCTCTGTTCGCCAATTCGGGCCGCTTCTGATCGATTGCTCGGCCAGATGTGAGCAGTACTTGGTCGAATCAATCGTTTTGCTGGGTGGTAGCAGCTCATAATAGACGATTCCTTTTCAATCCTACCAGATACAGAGCACGACCTTCTTCGGGTGTAATCCAGCCTTTGCGACCGTCTGAGCGGCCTCCCCGAACTTCAACCATGACCTTTCTCGACTGATATTGTTGTAGACAATCCACGTTTCACCACCAGTAATCATTCGCTTTCAAAGTGGTTCGTTTTGATGGCATTTGAGCAGCAAATTGCAAGCTGAGTTCACTCCATTAAATTATTTTCGCTCAGTTCATGCTGCACCCAAACATCAAGCTTGTTTACCATTCCAAGCTTCTGTAAATTGTCGAAACAGTTGATTGGTCAATGTTGAGATTATATCCGATCTCTGTAGTCGTCAAATGCCGATCGAAGCCGATTAAAGCCTTGATTTTATCGACATCAGTTGTGACTGACCGACCAGAGCGAAAAGCATCTTGGAGATCAAAATCTCCACGATGAAATTTCGCAAACCACTTCTGACACACACTTTCACTCATGGCATTCTCTCCGTATACAGCATATATCTTTTTGTAAATTTACCACGCGTTTTTGCCTTTTTTTAGCAAGGTCCACGGGCAGCGACGTAGGTCAAGCCATTTTTGACCTGGAACAAAAAAACTATTTGTTTTCGCTTACATACTAGAATTGCTACAGAAGGATGTAGAATTTTGTTAGTATTTTGGTTTTTGTCAAAATAACGCACTCTGGAAAAAAATATTATAAATTTCAGGAAAGCATCATTAGATAATTGTGTATGACTAAAAAACCATGAAATATAATGCAAATTCCTACGCACTACTGTAGAGAATCTAGTTTTTTTTAATGTACAGTTCAATTTTCAAATCGTTTGGTGAAGATTTCTTCGAGTTATGTTTCCGCCAAGTTAAAAAAACGTGCTTTCGGGAAAAACGCGTTTAAGAGATCATCACAGTGTAACGGGTCGAAAAATAGCTGATTTTCGCGATTTTTTTTTCGATGGTTGAAATACGCTTATCAGTCTGATTTTTAATGTCAAGTCAAAGGACTCATGAAGAACAGAAAATAAATTGCTAAACGTTTATTTTTTTTTTTTTGTATTTTTTTTAAAGGTTGAAAATGTCTTCGACAAAAAGGAGTCCTCAACGGTGTACACGGTTGTGGCCGTAAATATTATCTGAAACAAAATTTGTAAAAAGATTATTAATCAGTATGAAAGCCGCTATCTTGCTATCGAGGTTTTTTTTAATAAAAATTTACAAAATGGCGGCGATTTGAAATTTAGCCTACTTTTTCGAATGAAAAAAAGCTGCCATAGCAAGATAAATAATGGCGTAAAGAATATTGCGTCAAATTTTGAGACGGATAGCTTGAAAACTCTTCCTTTGAGAGTGTATAATGTTTTGTAAAACGACATTTCGAGAAAAACGCGTTTAAAGTTTCAAGTGCAGAATTTTCATTTAAATTGTCTACTTACGATCAATCGGCGATGCCAGGTCCATGGTCATAACCGTCTATACTATCGGAAAACCCAAGAAAATCGATTTTTTGAACTTTTTACACTGCGATGATCCCTTAAGTAAAACACGCAAAACGGTTGTCAGTATTATAAAATCATAGAAAGTTCTCATATACCTCTAATCTGCGATGCCTGCACCGTACAATTGGCCTTCCACATTGATGTCCTGCTCCTCTCTTTCCTGTCTGAACGCTCTGAAGCTAACCCGTGCCTTTTTTCAGCTTCAGGCAGCGATCGTTCGGAAAGCTTGATGCGCTGCGCTCCCGCCTCCAGCCACAGAATTCAGTTGTTTGGGGTACTTACAAATGAACATCACTTAAGTATCCGCCTTCGATTTTGTTGAAACTCATATATGTGATGAAGCATTGAAAACTATTAGACACGTATTTTTTTTTATCGGAGGAAAAACGTATTTCAAGGGGAAACCACCTCTGAAACTGTGAATGGAAAGAAACTCATTATCAGAGGGGGTCGTTCACCCTTGAGACAAGCGTAATAGTTTCGAAATATGAGAAAACATTAAATTGTAGTTTATAGGAATATTTTGAATCAGTGGATACATTTTAAACCGAGAAAACACGACTGTAATGAATAAATTCATGTAAGGGGTGGTTACCCCCTTAAGTTTGCTGTCCAGCAAAAACGCAAAGACACGTAAACTTGAATTTTGTGCCCCCTTCAAAATGATATCTGTTTTATTCATTTTCATGCAACCCTCTTAAGAGTGGTGTGAGAAAACGGCAAATGAAGAGTCCCTTCAACCCTTAATTTAATTAAAAAAAATACTTCTGTAGTGGAATTTTCATCGCGTTAGATTAAAACAATTTTCTGTTTTTGTTTCATTCAGATCGGTGGTCTGTTTATGGGTGCAATTGCAAAGTCACCCCTCGATACGTTTTTCATTGAGGGATGGTTTCGCGCCTTAAAAACTCATTGTACCCCACGGGTGGGGTACAGTATGTGAAATAGATCGGTACAGTGTGTCAAGTGGGGTGAGAACGTGGGGTACAATGAGTCGATAGGAACTCTGTTATATTTTATATTTTTGTAGTTATATTATATATTTATATGTTATATTTTCATAACATAGATAACCGGTTTCACACATACCGATGATATTACAACGGGTATTATATATTACTCCGATAATAGTCGGAACACAAAAAGATCATTACCAATAAGTGCACAAATATAGAAATATTAATAAGAATAATTCAATTTTTAAGGCGGGCAATCACGAAAATTAGATGATTTTTTGGATTTTTTTTATTGTGAAAAAAACGGAAATTTCCGCCACTCTGGCAATAATTTATTCATATTTTCATACATCTCTGGTAATTTTTTCAAGTTATTTCATGCATTAATTAAGGTGTAATCAGCTGTGTCACTTGGCGTGTACTCATCCTCATTGTCGATTCGTGGGAATTGTGCAGCTCAAAATTCGTATCTGAAATAGTCCAACAAATTTTTATACATTCTTGAGATGTTTTTGAAGAACATGAACCTAATTTTGTTTTTAATCGAGAATTGAATGTCGGAACGTGTTTGAAAAAAAAGATCGATTTTTAGCTTTTTTCCCGGCATTTTGCAATAATAAGTGTGTTTTAAACAATCTAATCTTTCCAACTTTAGATTCATGTTTTAATAAATTATATTATGTAAACGTGTTCCAAATTTGAAGATTATCCATCAATTAGTTTTTGAGTTATGATTCCCGCAAATTGAAAAATCGTCGTTTCGAGAAAAACACGTTTAAAGTTTCACAAACGAAAAACTCAAAGTCAAATGTATTTAATCAAATGATAAAGTGTCTTGCCGATTAATCAGCGATTCCAGCACCATACAGCAGTCCTTCCTCTTCCTCATGCAACTCATTTGAAGCTTGCATTTCCTCTTTATGAGCTTTTCGAGCTTCTTTTGTCTCTAATAAACTTTTTTTATTTTGCCGAGCCACGCGCATGTGATCCATTTGCTCGGCATATCCGTAGCTCTGCCTGGCAACTACGATTTGTAGTTCATTCATAACCATGAGTAGGGCTGAATTTCCTTCATTGAATAAAATAGCAGCAAGAAATGCCGCTACCTCGATTATTTTGTACCCAGAATGGAGATGTTTTGGAGCTAATCGCCAAACGGTCGAGTTTGGGTTCGGTTGGGTTATGAAAACCCAAACAACTCTAAACAAACAAACAAACCCAAACATACTACCCAACTGAACGCTCGTGGATACTTGAGCACGCTTGGGAGTCGAGCGGAGAGTCTTTATCATTTATATACATACCGTTAGAAGGAATCTCAATATCGTTTTGAAATTATCAAGGTGTATGCTTAAGATATTATGCTAACGATTTATGAAATAAAAAGAAATTGATTTTTTGAAGCATCTAAAGTGGTCGCCCGCCTTGACTCTGCGTATCATTGGAACGTCCAACGTCGTTTTATCTTATTCTTAGCCGATCTGTCTTTTGGCTTGGCCGTTTTTGGTACAATATTCTCAATATCTTTTGGCTTGTCTTTGATTATTGTCCGACGTTCAATCAGTGCTTCGAACTAGATGATTTGCTTTTTCTTCCTCGACTTTCAGTTCTTCTTCCCCAACTTCTTTACCACCGGATTTCCCGTATTATTTGGCTCCTTTTTTATGTTTTTTTCACGTGTGACTTTCTTCGAAGCGTCGTCACTATTTTGTTTCGTCTTTTTCGTCGTCCTCGTGTTACTTGCCAACGACATTGGGAGTCGGGCCCCACAACTCCGTGACACATTGTACTCCACTAGTAAAATATTTGATTGTTGATGAAAATAATAATTAATTTAACTACGAATGGATAAACACAAGTCACTGAGTGCATTATGTTAAATAACAAAACTATCGATTAGAACCGAAAACCTGAGCTGCTACAGGAAGTGACGTGTTACGTCCGACGTCGTTTAGAAAATATATACAATGAGTGTAGAAAGTATTCGTACACTAGCACTTTTGCGAAAGACAGCTATTTTTATCCCAAATGATAAATGATAACAACTGGAAAACCATTGGTCATAATAAACCATTCATTTATTAATCACGATTGTATAAAAAACAATTAATAACTTTATTTGTTTTTTTTTACGATGAGGAACCAAAAATCAGCGGTTTTGGACGCGCGAAAAGTATTCGTACACTTGTCTCTTGGCAGTCGAAATTTATTCGTAAACTGGGAGAATTTACGTTTCAAAATGAAAACAGAGCAGATCGACGTTGTTTACATTCGGACGCTTCGTATGAGTCTTCCGAAGAAGAAAGAAAAATTATTATAAACTTCCAAAGAAACTTCCAAAGAAACTTCCGAAGAAGAAAGAAAAATTATTATAAACTTGCATAATCAATGCAAAACCCTAAGTGAGATATCAAAGATCGTTGAAAGACCTCGCTCGACAATACAATCAATAATTGATCGATTTGGAGAACGGAAAACATTGAAAAATCAACGTAGAAGTGGTCGGCCATGTGCATTGACAAACAGAGATAAACGTTTTATTCTGCGAAAAATTAAAGCGGATCCAAAAATTAATGCGCCAAATATTGTGAGTGGCCTCTTAGATCGTAATATTAGTGTCTCCGAAAGTACAGTTCGTAATGTGTTACGTGACAATGGTTATCACGGCCGAGCTATACGAAAAAAAATTTGGGTCAATGCGATAAATCGTAAAAAAAGACTTAATTTCGCTAAAGAGCATCTGGATAAAGATGAAGAGTTCTGGAACTCAGTCATTTTCTCAGATTAGAGTAAATTTAATATATTTGGATCAGATGGCAGGCGTACGGTGTGGAGGAAAAAAAATACAGAACTCGATCCGAAAAATTTGCGGCCCACTGTTAAGCATGGTGGCGGTTCTGTTCTCGTTCGGGGGTGTATGAGTGCCATGGGTGTGGGAAAATTACATTTTATTGAAGGTACTATGGATCATCGAGTGTATATCAATATTTTGAAAAACAATTTGCGTGCCAGTGCCGAAAAATTAGGGATCTCGGATAATTTCATTTTCCAACAAGATAACGATCCTAAACATACCGCGCTCAAAACCAAAGAATGACTGTTGTATAACGTGCGTAAACACTTAAATTGGCCTCCATAATCGCCAGACCTTAACCCCATAGAACATCTATGGAAAATTTTGAACGATGGTGTCCAAAAACGGCTTTTTTCCAGTCGGCAAGAGTTAAAACAGGCCTTGCAAGCTAAATGGGAGTCTATCTCGCCAGATATCACACGCAAGCTTGTGGAATCTATGCATCGATGACTCCAGGCCGTTGTAAATAGTAATGGCTATCCGACAAAATATTAAAAATTATTATTATATTATAAAAAATTGATGTAAAATAATTTTTCCTACGGTGTACGAATACTTTTTACACGTGCAAAACCGCTGATTTTTGGTTCCTCATCATTAAAAAAAAACAAATAAAGTTATTAATTGTTTTTTGTACAATCATGGTTAATAAATGGATGGTTTATTATGACCAATGGTTTTCCAGTTGTTATCATTTATCATTTGGGATAAAAATAGCTTTCTTTCGCAAAAATGCTAGTGTACGAATACTTTCTACACTCACTGTATATGTTTTCAGGAGTTATAAACGTCGAGCGGCAAACGCTTTACTCCGATTACTACCCTAATGAGTCACGAGTGCTCTACGGGGTAATAATTTATGTGGGAACGTTTGCTGTGAGACCTCGAGAGATCTTGTTTCTTTTAAGGATTTTGTAAATTGAGAAAAAGAAGGGACTTCATTGTTTTGAGTCACACAATAGTTTAATTAACATTTGATAAAATCATAATTTGATACATTCAGAATAAATATTATAATGTTGTAAATACCTTTGGTTATTTGGAGAGATGTCGTCGTTTACAATTTCGTATCGTAGTTCTCGTTGACAATTTTTTTTAATACACGCACACGTATTCTGGCACTCTTCTACGGAAGACCCGGATGAATCGTGTAATACAATTTGAAAGACGTAACTTATTATCGCGCACACTCTTCTACGGAAGACCCGGTCGCGGAATAATAATAACAAATGATACTTTGAGATACTTGGTCGTTTGACCCTTTTGATTATAAAAACAATATAAGTTTAAACTTCGATAATTCGGCCGAATCACACTCTTCTACGGAAGATCCGGATTGCGGACAGCGTCACGACGTCCGACAATTTTTGATTTCAGGCTAAGCTAAATATACGTCCGATACTACTGTCGTATGACTCTCTTCTACGGAAGACCTGGATCACGAAAAGTGTATCGTCGTTGAAAACTTCGGCGAGATTGCTTTCTGTTCTTTAGAACAGTGGGTTTTTATAAGTTAGGTGACTTAGCAGGAGATCTGTTCTCTCAATTTGGACATGGAAACGTTAACTATTTTCTATCTATTTTCCATAAGTTTGCTCCCTTCTGAGAAGCAATAAAAATTTGGGATTTTGGTTCCCTACTATGTCACTTTACTTATTCTCTGGAAAAAGAGTTCATACGTTCGAGCGGAGAACTTTTATTATCGCGCCCATGCAGAGCGGGAAAAAATAGCAGAACGGCTCGTTGAACGAAACGCTCTATAATACGGAACTATGGGTTTATTGCTTCTCACACTGCAGTGTGAGAAGCAATAAAATATTGTGGATATCGCGAGCGCTTATATTTTTGATTACGGCGAAAAAATAGAAATAGCAGCCTCTATTGCTTCTTACACGTGTACGATTATGCGCATTATACAGAAAAAGAAAATAAAAGAAAACGTCGTACGTGACAGACGTTATATTTGACATTTTCCCGACAAGCGAAATGTTTTTTTTCCAAGCCTCACATCAATTTTTAATAATTCTTCGTGACCTGCTATTGGCTTTTTTTTAGACCTGACAAAACTCAACATAAATCACCATCGAACACAAAAATTTTTGGTTTTTACGAGCTACAAATCTCCGAGAAATCGGATGTGGCTCACGGTGTCCCGTGACACATTGTGCCCCACTCACCCCTAACTCGTAAAACCTTTAGGCGACTTTCAAGCCAATATTTTATTTGTTTCGAGCTTTTTAAAATTGGAGAGTGGTCTAACCCCTTAACGAGACAGTAAGGTCGGGTTGAACTTAGCCCGCGTGAGAGATAGATTCGCTTGAATTTGTAATACACGTGCGTGAATATCGGTCGATGTGTACCGAACGTAATTCAATCGAGCACGTACGTTTGCCGAGCAAACGGAAGCCGAAGCGGATTTCGTACGGAACGAAATTAACTCGTGCCCCGAATAAGTAGAATCCAATCGTCATTCGTTTACTCGCGAGCGACACCGGCAACTTTCTCATTAAGGCGGGCAACCACTTTAGGAGACCGAAAATTAGATGATTTTTGTTTTTCTTTTATTGTGAAAAAAAACGGAAATTTCCGCAACTCTGATAATAATTTATTCATATTTTCATGCATCTCTGGTAATTTTGTCAAGTTATTTTATGCATTAAGGTGTAATCCGCTGTGTCCCTTGGCGTGTCCTCGTCGTCGTTGTCGATTTGCGGCAATTGTGCAGCTCGCAATTCGCATCTGAAATAGTCCACCCAATTTTTATACATTCTTGAGATATTTTTTAAGAACATGAACGTAAATTTTGAAAAAAAAATACAGAATTGGATTTGGAACGTGTTTGAAAAAAAATGATCCATTTTTAGCATTTTTTTCCCGACATTTTGCAATAATAAATATGTTTCAAACAATCTAATCTTTCCAACATTAGGTTCATGTTTTAATAAATTATATTATGTAAACGTGTTCCAAATTTAAAGATGATCCATCAATTAGTTTTTGAGTTATGATTCCCGCAAATTGAAAAAATGTCGTTTCGAGAAAAACACGTTTAAAGTTTCACAAACGAAATACTCAAAGTCAAATGTGTTTAATCAAATGATAAAGTGTCTTACCGATTAATCAGCGATTCCAGCACCATACAGCTGTCCTTCCTCTTCCTCATGCAACTCATTTGAAGTTTGCATTTCCTCTTTACGAGCTTTTCGAGCTTCTTTTGTCTCTAATAAACTTTTTCTATTTTGTCGAGCCACGCGCATCTGATCCATTTTCTCGCCATATCCATAGCTCTGCCTGCCAACTACGATTTGTAGTTCCTTCATAACCATTAGTAGGGCTGAATTTCCTTCATTGAATAAAATACACCAAGAAAGGCCGCTACCTCGATTATTTTGTACCCAGAATATAGATGTTTTGGAGCTAATCGCCAAACGGTCGAGTTTGGGTTTGTTTGGGTTATGAAAACCCAAATTTGAGGTTGATTTGAAAACCTGAGCTTGCTTGAGAGTCGAGCGGAAAGTCTTTATCATTTATTATATATAAATACTGTTAGAAGGAATCCGAATGGCGTTTTGAAATTTTCAGGGGGTGTTCTTAAGGGGCAAGTCCACTTTGGAGCCGCGAAAAAAAGGCTATTTCCGCGATTTTTTTTTGAGGATTTTATAAAAGATATGAATATAAAAGGTGTTGGGCTTGATAAATAAAGTCTTGAAATACATTTTTAAAAAAATTTTAATTCATTTTTATTCATTTTTAAGTACAAAAACTATAGTTTAACGTAACGCCTCAAAAATAGGTGGGCTAGATAGCTCCATCACAACTCGGCAACGGCTTGTCTGAAACCCAAAAATCAAAGTCCATTAGATTTAGTATGACACCAGCTATAAATGACCCTCGGATATAAAGTTTTATCAAAAAATAAAAAAATGGCAGATGAAAAACGAAAAAATTAAAAAAAACGCGTTTTTTTCGCAGTTTTTCGCAACAAAAAAAAGAGTAAAAATCAAAATTTTAAAACTATCGAGGGTCATCTTGTTGCGAATCATGTTTACAATATGTGGTTCAAATTTCAAGAGAATCGGTTTATTAGTTTTAGAGATACGATGAAGCTAGATTTTGAAAACGTTGTTTCGAGAAAAACGCGTTTGAAGTTTATACTATGAAAAACTCTTACCTAAACTCAATCGGCAATTCCTGCACCGTACAAAATCCCTTCTGATTGCTCATCATCGTCGATTTCTTCAAGTCTTGCTTGCTTTCGTTTGGTTCTGGTCTCTTTTGAGCACTCAGAACTGCGGCGGTTTGCAGAGCGAACACGCTCGTCATCGCGATTGTCGGCGAATCCGATGGCAATCGGGTCGAGTTTGACGCCCATTATTTCCATTATTTTAAGCACTGGACGAAATCCTCCATTAAAGACACACGCGGAAACTTTGCAGGCAATGTCTACGATTTTTTTGCCGTTGAACATGTGTTTAGGTGCCATATTCCATACGCAGTTGTTAAAACTTTCATTATTGTTTTGCGTATGGCCACCTAAACACCTTTCGAGCAGTTCTGTTTTGGTGAGATCCTCGTAAATAGGTTTTAAAACTCCCTGTACTTCCTCAGAAAGAGCAGGAGGATGTTTGTGGCCGATGGGTCGGCCGAGCGCGCTATACGCTCAGGTAGACGAAATGAGGTCCTGACGTTCAGGTAAAAAAAAAATACTTAGAGAGCTCGGATTTTCATAAAACTTTGATACAATATTTCTGAATGTATGTATTTTCGAAAACAGTAAAAAAAAATCAATTTTTGGAAATTTTCAAAGTGGACTGGCCCGTTAAGATATTTTGCTAACGATTTATGAAATTAAAAAAAAAAAAATTTCTGCAGCATCTTAAGTGGTTGCCCGCCTTAAGATTCACACGTTTATGGCCGTTTGCTTAATACAAATTTGACGTTTCCGTTACTTCGCAAGGAATTTTCATCGTTGGCTACCGGTGTCCGGGCAATCCGTCCTCAAGATAAAACTGACCTAACCCGGTGATCCAGAGGCCCAAGTATTCGGTACTGACTTACTTCAAGACAAAAAAGGGGGATGTTTTTATATTTTTCGTTATCTTTTTGCCTCGCGGGTAATAAAAGGTTTTGTTTGACGTTGACTAGCTCGTTACATGCGTTTGTTCACTGATAAAAATCGTGGTTTGTACAAAGCGCAACGTACGCGCTCCCATTGTCCGTGGAGAGTGTCCTGGCTACGTGAACCAATTATGACCCGGAAGAAACGAGTGAGGAAAAGAGGAAGTAAAAAAAAGGGCAAACTCGGTTACTCGCCTCGTAATCCGATTATACTTTTATTGCCAGCAGTTGCCGCGAGGATAAGGCAAAAGGAAGAACTTTTTTAAATCTGTTTTATTGTTAATTTTTTTTTACGAGCTCGTCCGAGCGTTAACCAAATTTGTTTGTAGTACACATCGAGCTGCTGTGTCAACGTTGCACGCCTCATTTTATTCATTCGGAGTTCTTTCGCGTGGAACGAAAAGCACTTTTCTTGCTCTTTATTCTCCGTCTCGCGTTGTTCAAAAGAGAAGAAAAAGAGCACGATATATTCCGTCTCTCTACATCTTTTTTCCCGTTGAGTCGATCGAGGGAACGACTCACACCCCCGCACTGCAAATCCACGTACTTTGTTTTAACACAGCTACATGAGTTATTATCTTATGGTAACTTTTTACACATTTCCGTGTGTGTGATTTCCGGATTCATTTCATACGTTTTGTCTTACACACTTAAGATAGTAGTCTCGCTAAGGCGTTTTTCGATAGAATTTTTATTTATTTTGAGGACCCATTCAGGACACTATTAAGTGATTACCTGCTAAATTTCAAAAGGATTCACCGTTGTGTATTTGAGATATTGGCAATCAAAGATTGCACGGTTTTACACGTGTTCTTATGGGGAGCAGTGGAAAATTTCACATTTCACGCAATAACTTCGAAACTTTTCTACAGATTTTTTTTTTAACTATCAATTACAGAGGAACATATTGTTGCGTCATGCCCCGCTTCATCGCACTCACCCCACAAACCCCAATAAGTCTGGACAATACGGAGGACATCTGGAAGGGAGACAAAATTTTTTTCCGGGTAACGATAAGCCTGTATCCTTGAATAGTCCGAAAATTACCGGGCCGACACGACTTTTATCACCGGCGCCATGCCTATACAGTCGATATTACAAACGAGCACACATCATAAAATGCAAGAAACAAGTCACCCACAAAGAAGCAGGGAATAACCACCCACCCGACATCACTTACTAAGGATAAATACACAACATGAACGAGAGAAAGAAGTTACCTTTCAAAAAGACGAGATACAACGAATTACCAATCAATCACACTAAAGGGATGGAAGATTCAATACTAGGAGGTCCTAATTGACCTAACACTGCCTAATTTACCTAACAATTAACACCGCCTCACCTATAAGGAAGCAATAAACCGACCTCCAATAAGCGCAAGCCCGACGATTCCCTTGACTAACCCTTCAAAAAGAAGTATAAAGGGACGACACAATTTCTAACAGGAGCAGTCTAAATCGAAGTCAAAGCAGTCTATCTCCAACGCTGAATCTCTGTCCAACGAGCGGTCAAACCTCTGTCAAGTGAGACAGTAGGCATCTCAAAAGACCGCGTGGGTCATATCCTGCATGAAATTTTGGGCATGAGAAAGCTGTTGGCGCGATGGGTGCCGCGCTTGCTCACTCCGGACAACAAGCGCAACCGTGAGATCACTTCAGAGCAGTGTTTGACGCTGTTTAAGCGCAATCCGACGAAGTTTCTGCGTCGTTTCGTGACCGTCGACGAAACATGGATCCACTGGTACACACCAGAGACCAAGGAACAGTCGAAACAGTGGACTTCACCCGGCGAACGTGCTCCGAAGAAAGCGAAGACTGTCCTATCGGCCGGAAAGGTGATGGCCACCGTTTTCTGGGATTCACAAGGTGTGATCTACATCGACTACCTGGAGAAGGGCAAAACGGTCACAGGGCTCTACTATGCTGAATTATTGGGCCGATTCGTCGCCGAATTGCAGAAAAAACGGCCCCATTTGGCGAAGAAAGAAGTGCTCTTCCACCATGACAACGCACCGGCTCACACCTCCGCCGTCGCCACGGCCAAATTGGTCGAATTAGGCTACGACCTCTTGCCCCATCCACCGTATTCGCCAGATTTGGCCCCGTGCGACTTCTTTTTGTTTCCAAACTTGAAAAAGTCAGTCGCCGGACAGAAATTTGAGTCGAATGAGGAGGTTATCGCCGCCACGGAGGCCTACTTTGCAGACCTCCAGAAAACGTATTTTTCAGACGGGTTAAAGAAGTTGGAGCATCGCTGGGTCAAGTGTATCGAGCTAAAAGGAGATTATGTTGAGAAATAAATCGCCACTTTTCCAAAATTTTCGTTTTTCTTTTGTAGGCTAAGTACTTATCGGACCGCCCTCGTATATAGTGGGTAAAAAAAGTATTTGTATACCGCGTGTTTTTCAAATTGTCCTACGAAAAAATAAATAAATAAAAAAAAAATTTGTCAAACATTTTATTTTTCTTCGAAAAAAAATGCTAAAGTATTTTTTTTGCAGGGTAATTTAAAAAAGACGCGGTGTACAAATACTTTTTTTTACCCACTGTATGACAGTAGACAAATCGTCGAAGGGTTGCTTACATGAGATAGGGTGGGGGGGGGGGGGGGGGACGTGAGAGAGAACGAGAACGAGAAAAAGATGTTAACACGATAATGTATTTTTAATTGTCATATTTAAATTAACAAAAGCCCTGTTCGATTAATTTAATATATTAGGTATTATCTTAAAATTGACATGTCAGATCAGTATAAAGTACATTAATATTGATATGTAAATTTTAATATGCTTAATGTGGATCCACTGTTTACAAATATGCATAAAATGTGCTTAATTTTACTATAACACACATAAATGGATTGTTAAGATCCGTTCGATACCTAAACGTGTAAATATTTGCATTTACAAGAGTTGCATGTTCTGATAAGACAGCAATAAAGTGTTAAAACTAAATGCCGTTCAAGTGTTTGAAAATACACATGAAATGTGTTTGAATTCTTTATCACACACATAAGTGCGTGGTTTTAAGTTGTGTATGGCATTTAAATGTATTGATTCCTAAAATTATACATCTAACGTGTACTAAATTACACACATGGATTTACTGTGCGGTGGAAGAGGTCCGCCAAGTCAATCGGACCTTTATGCTCGGGGCAAAAATAAAAATGTCCTGCTTCCGATAATTTCCTGGTTACGTACTAGCCAGTACCTTTTCTCAATGGACCGTGAATTATTCAATGATAAAACGTTACCACATATCTTCACGTTTAATTAAATTTCTATAGGCGGCGTTGCTTATCAAATGTCGAGGTTTCAAAAGCAGCGGAATCAACAATACGAAGAATTCCGGAAGCTCCGAGAAATCCTCCCGAGATTCGCGAATTACCTTACACTTTCGTTTTGTCCATTCCTCTTTGTGTAAGCTGATCCTGAAGGCGAAACGATAGAGGGCAACGGAAAAGTAGACTTTTGGCTTTCTCTTTATTTCCTTCGCTTTTATCTATTTGCGCGTTGTTACAGCTACGCGAATCGTGTTTATGCAAACTATATAAAAAGCTCGTTTTATCGGGCGTGCATGCCCACCGTCTCGAGGCACTGCTCGGAAAACGGGAGTGTTTCTAGGTCGAAAGACTCGAGGCCGGCAGAAACGATAAAAACTCTAGGGAGAACGGCTTGGAGGTGGCTCGAGGCTTCCAAAGACGATGGAACGTCTTTTCTCCTGGCGAAAGATCGAAAGAACTTCGTCGAGAGGGAAAATAAAAAGAAATGTAGACTAAGTGGCTCAGCGTCTAGCATCGTTGATGCGTTTCAACTCGTTGAGACAGCCTCCCGAATCCATTGACTTTTCACCGACGAATCTCATTACTTATCGTGTGCTATTGACTTTCTGATTGATTATTCTTTCGGGACTTGGAACGTCCTACAATTGCGCCGAGTGACCGCGATAAATGAGACTCTTGCGGTTCCCATCTGAACAATAAACTTTATTCGAAGTGGTAGAAGAACCTCACGTAGGATCCTTCATTGAGTTCGTGTCGCATCGGAAGACTCGCTTTCTCTCCAGAATTCGGAAAAAAATTATCAATACTAGTGCAAAAATTGTAGGGATCCAATTGGATTCCCATACTTATCCCTACTTCCTGATAGGAATTCAATGCGACGATCCACTGGATCCAAATACTAAAACGTCACGCTCGTAGGTTGGATTCTTATCGGGATTTATCATTGGAATGTACGAATCCAATATGAATCCTAAAGGATTTCCACATTATCGGACAGAATCTGATACGATTCTTGATGGAACCGATCGCATACCGTACATCGAATTTTCGAAACAAAATATACAGATATACAAAGCGAGTGGATTTTAAAATAGTATAAATCTTATCTTAAAAAAGTATGAATTGTTGAGGGGGGAGATACCTTTACAAGACTAAAAAATCGACGATTTTTTTGGGAAGGGAAATAATTATTTCAGATTTTTGAAGCTTTGTCATTTGTAAGGGTGTTTTGAAACTTAAAATAAATTAAAATTTATTTTAAGTTACAAAAAAAAACGGCTGAGATATCCTGCTGGCTTTGGAGGAGGTCGACTCGGGACTTCAGGCGGACACTCTGGTGCTTGCTGTTTTCATCTGAAACCAATACGGTTGAAGATATTTTATTGAAAGCATTCATAGTTCGGCTGTAAGCCTAAAAAAAGTAAACAAAAGTTGGAACCAATTATACAATTTGAAAATAGACATTGCTATTTATGATGAAATTTTTCTTATATTTTTATATGGAAAAATAATTTTTTTGGCCGATTTTTTTAAACTATTAGGCTTACAGACAAGGTAGTGATATTGTTCAGTCATGTGCCAAATTTCGTTAAGATTGTTTGAATAATTTCACCGACTTCCAAAATAGTGTTTTGAGATAAAAGCGTATACCTGCGTCTCTCCCAGCCGGTCTTTCCAAACGGGGGGAATTCCCAAAGGCTCTCTCTCCTAGACTTTTACTCTCATTGAATTCAAACTTTGGGAGAATATTCTAGACATATTGTACTATTAGGTAATAAATTTAAAAACATTAATTTTTTGAAATTTTCAAATCCACGTAACCTCTGAACTAAAGTAGCCTTCTTGCTCCCGTACTACGGTTCCACTGAACCGTTCGACATCCGGCACAGATCAGGCATGCCTTATACTACGGTATTCCGAACCGCAGCTTGAAAGCGGCCTGATCAATTTTCAGGTTGCTGGATCAAAATTTCTAGTCGGGAAATTCCGGTTGAGAATTAAGGGGTGAGGGCTACTTGTAACGCCGAAAAAAACGCTTTTTTCGGGATTTTTTTTACAGGTTTTATTATTTAGTGAAAAATGTTTTCCCATATGAATAATCAATATTTCTAGTAGCTACAGTAAAATTTTCATTGAAAAATAATGATAAATAAGCGAGATGCAGTAGGTCTGCGAGGGGTCCAGAAAAAAAGGTGTTTCGCGGTGATCACTGCTGCTCATCACTGGATCATCTGAAACCAAAAAAATTAACGGGGATCATTAGTAAATCATATTAGGCCCAGAATGGACGAAGGGTTGAAGAAAATTTCGAATTTTTACAAAATGGCGGATGTTCAAACTAAAAACTTGTCTTTCGACAAAAATTTCACTCATATTTTCAGTTATAAAAAAAAAACTATTCACCGCCGATAAAAATCCTTCGTCCATCCAGGTGACAATTATGTACAGAAAAAGTGATACAAATTTGAAAACGATCGGTCGAGCCGTTCTGGAGTTACAGTAATCACCGAATTTGAAAACGTGTTTTCGAGAAAAACGCATTTAAAGTTTTAAGTACAATTTATATGCAAATAAAAAAATTATTTTTGGACTTACATTGAATCATCTATTCCGGCACCATAAAGTGACCCTTCCTTCGCCTTAGCAGTCGCAGTAGAAGCGATTTTGAGCACAGTAGAAGCAACTTTGAGCACGACTTTGAGCGCCGTACAAGCAATTTTGAGCACAGTCGCCTCGACACGAGGCAGCTGTGCTCAAAGTTGTATATCTTCATGAATAATGCTCCGATTTGTCTAAAATTTTCAGAGAATACTTTTGAAATGCTGTACTTTGAGAAAATGCAAAAAAACGATTTTTTGAAAATGCTGACTAGCCCTCACCCCTTAAAAAAAGTTTTCAAGCATCGTAAATCGGGAAGTAGCACGGAATCCACTTGGATTCCAATGTAGACTCCCTACGTACAGCGTCCCTATGGAATCCCTATAGCGATGTGGTAGTTTTTGGGGACTCCCTAACAAAGTTTTGCACGGGTAATCATCAACGATAGACGATCATACGTTTTTTTAAGGGGGCTTTTAAAAGTGATTGCCAAGGCTCGATTGAATCGCGCTGATTGGCCCATTTTGATCGCAGGGGTGAACCGAGCGCAACCGAATAAAATTACGAGGATCGAGCATTTACCGCGAGCTCCTAATTTATACATAGGATAATAGTGGATTAAAGACGAGTGTACGCGTTACGGTAACGTTGCTATCAGAGCGTAATTGTATTTTCCGTAAAGCCAAGCGAGTTTGGGGGCGAAATTGTCGCGTCCAGTCGAATATCGCGTGGGTTGGGCAACGACTGGAGAATGAGAGAAGTTCAAGACCCTACGACAAAATTCCGTCCTAGGTTCTCGATCTTTCGCTCTCGTCGCGTTTGCTTCCGGTAGGTGTCCAAATTTGAGACTAGCTCTGGAACAGGAGCGTGACCAATTAACAGTGAAACTACCGATTCGATTGAATACATAACCTGTCGTCACGTTTAATCGTTACGAGCCCTGGCAGAAGAGTCATAATTAAGTTTATCGCTTGGATTATTTTTTTCCCGTGTGACGTGGGGAATTGGGGCAGCAGACTCGTTAACCCACCCACGAGTATGTTTTAATCTGGAACGAGCCCACATATATGTATTCGTCGAGCCAAGGGTCGGAAAGGGCAAGGGGCGCGCGGTTACTCCCCACCTTTGCTCTATCGTTTTTTTTTATCTCCGTTTCATAAGCTGAGAGAAAAGTGCACGGTATTTGCTAAAAACGTCCATGATAAAAAAGGGTATAGTCAAATACCCTATAGTTCATTGATACTGCAATTACAATATGGTTAGCACAACTATGAGCGAAAAGGATATCTGAAGTTCCGATTTTGGTGGCGTGTTTCATCATCCCCTACTGAACTATTAACTATTGTAAAAGACTTGACAATTGCCGAGTAGAAAATACAACTCATCACCGTCTAGCCCTGAGCGGTAAAATTAAATTTCATATCGCCAGTAGCTAGTCGTTTCAGCTAGCAACTGTCCAGCCTTGTAAACGTTTCGTCGTTTAGAGATTGGATACAAAAAATTAGGCGAGGACTAGATTTTGAAAAAAAATCTCGCAGCTATACAATATTTCTTCTCTAGATAATGTGCAAACATTTTTTTTCACATTACTTATATGACGGCGCATTTTTACGGTTCTTTTCCTCATCTGCCAATTTTGTTTATATTGGGTGAAGTAAAAAGGTCTGAACGTTTTCCGCTAGATGCCTTTAGTGAGCCATATCTCACGATGTATACATCACATCGGGTCATACTATACGGCGATTTGAAGGTGACATTACGCTTCAAAAAAAGTTCTTTGACAGTTTTGTGTTTGGTGAAGCCAGTTGTGTGTTACAGCGTTCCAAAATGGAGATAAAAAAAGAGAAAATTCGATACATTCTTCAGTACCACTATGACCAAGGTGAAAAGGGGGAGCAGGCGGTCAAAAAAATTTGTGATGTTTTTGGACCCAATACAGTATCGAATGCAATAGCAAAGCGGTGGTTCCAACGATTCCGTTCTGGTAATATGGACGTCGAAGATGAGGCACGCTCTGGTAGGCAAATCGTCGAAAATGTCGATAAAATCATTGAAATCGTCGAGTCGGACCGGCATGTGAGCACTTATTCCATTGCCCAGGAACTGAAGATTAGCCAAAAAACCGTTTAGAACCATTTGCATAAGGCTGGTCTCAAGAAGAAGCTCGATATATGGGTGCCACACGAATTGACGCAAAAGAACCTTTTGGACCGGATTGATGCCTGCGATTCTTTGCTGAAACGTAACGAAATCTGCCCATTTTCTAAGCGAATGGTGACTGGCGATGAAAAATGGGTCACATACGAGAACAACAGCCGAAAAAGATCGTGGTCCAATCGCAGTGAGCCGGCCCAAACGATCGCCAAGCCCGGATTAACAGCTAAGAAGGTTTTGCTGTGTGTTTGGTGGGATTGGAAGGGAATCATCCACTATGAGCTGCTCCCATCGGGCCAAACACTCAATTCGGACCTCTACTGTCAACAACTGACCAGATTGAAGTAAGCGATCGACCAGAAGCGGCCAGAATTGGCCAATAGGAAGGGTGTTGTGTTCCATCAAGACAACGCCAGGCCGCACACATCTTTAACGATGCGCCAGAAGCTCTCGGAGTTTGGATGGGAGGTTCTATCGCACTCGCCGTATAGTCCAGACCTGGCACCAAGCGATTATCACCTTTTCAAGCATTTGCAAAACTTTCTCGATGGTACAAAACTGGCCTCAAGCGAGGCTTGTGAAAATGAGGTTGTCAAGTTTTTTTATCAATAGGGACGAGGATTTCTTCAATCCGGGAATTATAAAATTGCCTTCAAAATGGACAAACGTTATCGAACAAAACGGCGCATATTTAATGTAAATCGGATAATCCTAACTATGTTAATTTCATCGTCGAAATAAAGCGAAAAAACGCTCAGAACTATTTACTTCATCTAATATTTACGCTGCAAGTATATTAA
Organism: Ophion ventricosus; assembly: GCA_963932345.1. Taxonomy (NCBI): domain Eukaryota; kingdom Metazoa; phylum Arthropoda; class Insecta; order Hymenoptera; family Ichneumonidae; genus Ophion; species Ophion ventricosus. The sequence goes on from OZ010719.1 coordinate 19,698,782, forward strand.
TTTATTAATTTGAAATTATATCAGAAAACGCTTACATGTGAGGTGGTTTCGATCCAGCTCTGGATAATAAATCCACGACGGTGTCCACTGAGCCACTTTTAATCAGTTAATTTATTCATTTAGCATCGTCTACACATGTAAAAATTTGCGTTATTAAGAAATGGGTGGATTAACAAACCTCAAAAACATTATCGGATTTATTACTTTTTTTGCATTGACAGCTATATTGGCATAGAATTACATAACCTCAAATTGTATTTGTCCAAAGAAATAGGCAGAAGATAGGTAGGCAGATTGTAGGTTTGGATTCCATGTGTAGGGGAAATATTTTCTTCTAACGGAATTGTTTCAGAATGTCAGGGAATGACGAATTATGATAAAAAATCATTAAGGTAGAACTCTCAATTTAGTACTTTTTAAAATTTATTTTGGATTCATAAACTATTCTATACATTCAGTCGACGTATCATACAATATGGTAAATTTTTTTTATCAATGTATACATATTTTAGTCCTGTTTATTATTAGGATCTTGTGCGGAGTTATTTTTTCATAGTGTAAGGAAATATCATTACATTTTATGAAAACTTTCTATATGATATAGTATTAAACAATCAACATATGCTTTTAAGATTGTTGGTTGCGGTTAACCTGTGTGCATAATTTACGCAATTGTTAAAATATCAATAAGCAGTACTATATTTTGGGCAGTAACCATGGCTATAAAACATTATTGTCACCTCAGAGAAATATAAAGTATAGTTGCAAATCCCATACATTTCTCTTGTCAGTGCATTTTCTCAGCGTCGATCTGATATGTTAACAAGTTTTTTAAACAGATTGTGAAATTGTTCTGGATTGGATATTCGACTTTTTTCACTACCTGTACAGCAACCTCCCCGAACAAATTTTGGATGAACTTTCGAAAAGCAGAACCCGAATTGCGACCTGAAATTTGGCATACACCTTCATTTTGATGTTATAAGACTTGCCTTAAATGGATTTTTGGCGACTTGCAATATTTTCCGAGAAATCGAAATCTTGAAAGCTATTGCTTCAGCCTACTGAGTAGGGTAGGGAGGGGCATGTTAAGCAGTCGGATAAGTTGGGCAATCGAAATATCTGGAAAACTAACCACCGCACGAGGATGCATCAAATGGTGGAAAGAGAGGTACGGGGGAGGGGGACACATCACGCCATCGCCCGTTGCCATACGGCGCACGAGACGGTAACACGAGACGTTTTATTATTTTTGCATCCAAAAGTTAAAAAAAAACGTGATTGAAAGATTTTCTTCTACCACTGTATGGAAAAAAAATATTTTAAAGTGCATTGCAATTAATAATAATGTTTCAAAATGTAACTAAATAACAAGAAACTGTTGGTTTATAACTGCATTATACCAAATCATGTTGCATACGTCTGATTTTTTAGTGCAATTCTTACTTTGTTCAATTTACTTTATACCCATGCTCAAGTTACCCCACTATCGGGGCAGGTTAAGCAAATATGGCCTTAGTCATTTGGGGGCCATTCATAAAACACGTGACGCAAGAAATACATATATAGATATAGATATATATTATATTTATATATATATATATACGTCTATATCTATATACAGGGTGAGGCACATAAAGTGTTACAGAGCAATAGCACTCAAACTACTGATCATATCCAAAAATGTTTCAGACAAAAGTTTCAGTATTCGAGAAGGCCGTCATACTGGACCACCCTATTTTTTTTATCGGTGCAGGCGCTGAAGCTACGTCAAGGTCAACTCCACTTTTTTAAATGGAACCATGTCTTTTTTTTCGATGACATTATTACCGATTTTAAGACGAATTCAGCGACCTACAACACAAGGTCATTCTAGTCACGCAAAGTATGAAAATAGTCGAAAAATCGAAAAATATCGGAATAATCACTTTCAAAGGATCCACTAACCTTGGTTTGGCTCTACCTACAGAAGATGCTCGAAGTGATGACCCTCGACTTGTAAACACTTGTTTGATCGCTGTTTTCATTTCTTACAATACCAATGTTTCTTATCGGCAGCAAGTACGCATTTTCTGTTGACATATCAGTTAGTCACGCATTACCTTCTAATGTGAGTACATCGGATCGCGAAAATGAACGAATTTCAAGAATCTTTTGATATGTTGATGGTGCTGGGGGAATGCCGTAAACATTACAGAAACGCCCAAGATTTTTGTGTGGCTCGTTATCCGGATAGGCAACAAAAATCGCACATGGCTTTTAAGCGACGACATGAAAGAAAGAATACGCCGAGCATGTACCGAAATTACACCACAAATGTTGGCTGAAGTTAGACGGTCTTTTCATCAGTGAATTAACAAGTGCTTACAAGTCGAGGGTCATCACTTCGAGCATCTTCGGTAGGTAGACCCAAACCAAGGTTAGTGGATCCTTTGAAAGTGATTATTCCGATATTTTTCGATTTTTCGACTATTTTCATACTTTGCGTGACTCGAATGACCTTGTGTTGTGGGTCGCTGAATTCGTCTTAAAATCGGTAATAATGTCATCGAAAAAAAATACATGGTTCCATTTAAAAAAGTGGAGTTGACTTTGCCGTAGCTTCAGCGCCTCCACCGATAAAAAAAATAGGGTGGTCCAGTATGACGGCCTTCTCGGACACTGAAACTTTTGTCTGAAACATTTTTGGATATGATCAATAGTTTGAGTGCTATTGCTCTGTAACACTTTATGTGCCTCACCCTGTATAATATATATTAGGTGTAGTAAAAAGAAATCTATTATTTTTGCCTTCAATTTCATGCAAAAATAATGGATTTCTTTTTACTACACCTAATATTATTTGCATCACGTATTTGATGAATGGCCCCTTGAGAGCGATTATGTGTGAAACAATAAAAGTATGATAGGAATTTCGTCTACAGACTTTCTTTCCTAGATAAACTTTCTATTGACCAAAGTAGGTTTTATTTTTATACGGCAGACTGTTAAGGGGTGCCCTGGGTTTGAAAATTTCAAAAAATACATTCGTTTTTGAATTTTATTATCTAATAGTACAATATGTCTAGAATATTCTCCCAAAGTTTTAAGTCAATCGGAGTAAAAGTCTAGAAGAGAGAGAGCCTTTGGGAATTCCCCCCCGTTGGGAAAGACCGGCCGGGAGCGATGCAGGTATACGCATCTTTCTCAAAACACTATTTTTGAAGTCGGTGGACACGATTTCTCAAAAACTAATGCACCGATCTTATTGAAATTTTGCACACTTCTTCAAAATAGCATTGACTAGTGATTGAACGAAGGTTTTTTTTTTCGATGACAATTAATTTTACAAGGCTATACGTAGTGTAAATTGTACCAAAAATTGAACTATTTTCTTTTCCAAAAATTCAACTTTCAATTTTTTTAAAAAACCTTCGTTTAATCACGAGCTATACTTATCTACTAACAAAAAAATGGTTTTTTAATTTCAAATAAAGCTATCATGAGTTATCCCGACCATCACGACGACACTTTTTTTTTTAGGGGTCTCCGGAAACCAGGTCCCACCGCTTGAATTTCCCAAATTTTTGGATGAAATTTTTTCAAAATATTGTTGACATGTTGCTCTTTTGTGTGCTTAACATTTTGAATAAAATAATTTATATATTATATTTTGAAAAAACAGAGAAAATATGTTTTTTTTTTGCTTCGAAACCCACGTAACCCCTTAAGGGATTACAGGGCGATAATTCCAAACTTGCTCAACATGCCCCTCCATACACTATATCTAGCTTCATTTGAAATACGCACCTACTATATCTATTGCTAACAGGCTCAGTTCTAGCTACACCTATAATATATGTTATCGCGCTCGCTGTTTTGTGCGAATGGTGGGGTGCGTGGAACACTGGTGTCGGCACAGGGCACCTCGGATGGGCATGGCAATGGTGGCGTACGTGAAACACTAGTGTGCGTCCATTCTGAAAAAATTCTAGCCACTCCAGTGTGAACCCATGTAACTTTTTACCCTCTTGACATTTCCTCTGAAACCCTATAGTTCTTCGATGATTTCTTTTTTTCTGAAACATGTCTTTTTTAGCTAAAGATGCAATACTGGGGCGAAAAGAAATCTTACGGGACTTTCTAAAAAACAAAAATGTAGGTTTTGATAGCCTTTTTAAGTTTGCCATGGAAAAAAACTGAGGAAAAAATGTTCTACAAACTTTGCAGTCAATTTTCCACGGCCAAAAAATAGCCGAAAAATGGCCACGTTTAAAAGCGCGCACCGGGGTGAAAAAAAATCGTAGAGAATTTTATAAAAAAGCAAAATAAAGGTAAACTTGTCCTCTTTAAAACGCCATGTGGGAAATTTAATTACCTTTATTTTTGAGTCCGCTATGTAAATTTTAGTGCGGTAAGAAATTTAGACTAGTGCGTACTTTTTTTTGTCCAGTACTGTATAGGTATAGCCAGAGCTGAGCCCGTCACCTATATATATATTAGGAGCGTGGTAAAAAAATAACTTTCAAACATTAATATCACGAAAACTATGGCCCGTTGCCAAAAATCCTTTTCAGCGAAGTCTTATACCATTAAAATGAATGTGTATGCCAAATTTCAAATCGAAATTCGGTTTCCGCTTTTCGGAAGTACACTCCGAATTTTTCTGTTTCCATTTCCATTTCGTGACGACCCGCATTCGTTTGAATTTCAATTAATTCGCCAACACGATAGTAGGCCGAGAGAGCCGCGCGCGTCGAATCTCATTAAAGTCACGGGAATAATAAATGAAATTTCATCGAATTAGGAGAGAATACAGAAGAACGAGTTGGGGCAAACTCGGAAATAGAAATTAATCCGATCATCGAACCGTGCGCACCCCTTGCGTACCCTTTTCTCGTAATACGGTCAATAATTATTATTTTCTCCGGCCCCCGCGTTCAACCCTTGTCACTGACAAACTCACCTGTACATGACGAATTCCTCCTCGGCGATTTCCAACGCCCAAACCCAAACAAATATCGCTCGACATGACATGATAGATATTTGCATTTAAACGATCGACTTTGCGAAATTTCACAAAAAAGCACGTTCTTCCGTTGACAGCTTGATGTTTCGAATCTGCGAGGCTGCAAAATCGAAAAGTAAAGTTGTCTCGGGTCTAGGAATACTTCTGTAAAACCCTGCACAGGACAACATGTGTACCAGAGTATCGATTAACATCGTATGACACGAACTTGACACATGGATGTACTATGAACACGTTTAGGACATATATATATACAGGGTGGACCACGCAACGTGTGCACCTCTTTTACGACCAAAATATGCGTTGCACAAAAAATGTTTTATACAAAAGTTACATGGTTTATAAGGCTACACTATGTGGTGCATTTATTTTTTTTTATAGGTGGAGGCGCTTTGAAGATTTGAAGGTCAACTTTATTTTTTCAAATGGAATGCTATATTTTTTATAGCGTAATATGATAGAGTATCGAATTCTGAGTAAAAAAGTATAGACCTTTATTAGCCCTAGAGTTAATAGCTAATGAGTAATTTCACTTTATTACTTTAAAATTTTCTTCACGTAATATCAAGTTGGAGATTCAAATCTACTACAAATTTTTGAATGGCAGTGTTTACATCACAGTGTTTATCAATATGAACACATTTACCACATCACACACACTTATCATGATTCACAATCTTCTCAATGATTGTAATCCAGTATTAAAGTATCCTTCGGTGATTGTGCGTGATTATTATCAGAAAGATAAAAGTGAAAATGAATGAATGAATCTCCAACTTGATATTACGTGAAGAAAATTTTAAAGTAATAAAGTGAAATTACTCGTTAGCTATTAACTCTAGGGCTAATAAAGGTCTATACTTTTTTTACTCAGAATTCGATACTCTATTATATTACGCTATAAAAAATATAGCATTCCATTTGAAAAAATAAAGTTGACCTTCAAATCTTCGAAGCGCCTCCACCTACAAAAAAAATTAATGCACCGCATAGTGTAGCCTTATAAACCATGTAACTTTTGTATAAAACATTTTTTTGTGCAACGCATATTTTGGTCGTAAAAGAGGTGCACACGTTGCGTGGTCCACCCTGTATATATATATATATATATATATATATATATATAATATATATCGCGTATAGGTGAAAAGAGCGTGGGAGGGTTAAGCAAGGGCCTTTGAACGTATGCTCACGTATAGGCGATGAGAAAAGCATTCATCTCTCGGAAGTTTGACACATGCTGGGACACCTTTTCATATGTATCTACGGTGTATCGTGTCACACTCTCGAAAATGTTTCTTCTCATTTTTTTTTTAATTTACGCGTATATACAGGTCCTCTGGTACGAATATGTCGAAGTTGATCCAGTGACTCCGGTGCCAGTGAGTTTTTGTCGAGAATGAGGATAAGTTTGCGATATTTTTGTCGGTAATTAAGGCGTTACGCTTTCGCGCTCGGAAAAGTAGGTATAAACATAATTTTTATTTTCTTAAAGCGACCATTAGATATATAAAATAATGTCTAATTTTTAGAAATACATTATAGTTTTATAAACAAAAGAAATCGATTAAAAAACATTTTTAAATGGCGAAGATATAAATCGATTAATAGGGCTCTCTTTTGAAAATCCTTGCCGATGGTGCAATTTTTTTTTCTGTCAGGCATCGTCTGAAATTTTTATTTTTTTATTTTTTTGTAAAGACAGGTTATAACTAAAGTGTAGCATGGGCAATTTTCTTCTTTTTCTTCTTTTTTGTAGAAATGGCAACTGTTTGAAAAAAAAACTCTGATTTTCACGAAGATTTTGAGTTTTAAAGATTAATAAAAAATGAAAGCGGCATCAAATTGAAAAAATGCTATGCTACATCCTACATAATATTACAAAGAATATGTGATACAAATTTCATTAAAATCGGTTAAGCAGATCTCGAGATCTGTCCACCAGTTTGAACAGAGGGCCTACCAGACGAATTATCTCCACCATTTATTCATTTTTTTCGTTTTTTTTTATTGGTTCATAAATTTTAATTTTTTTGTGACACACAAAAATTATTTTATATATTTAATAGGTGTGTTGATTTTTTTTCTTTTTTATACCTATTTGCCCATGCGCTAAGGTGGTGTAACCCTTTAAGAGTGATAATGGTTGCGACAGCGAGAAAATTGACATTCATTATTGTCGAGGCAAATCCTGAGACGATTAAATACTTCTTATCTTATTTTTCGTATTATTTATCCAATATTTCACTCGATTGCAAAGAAAAAGGTGTGCGGGAGAGAGAGAGAGAGAGAAAGAGAGAGAGAGAGAGAGAGAGAGAGAGAGAGAGAGAGAGAGAGAGAGAGAGAGAGAGAGAGAGGGAAAGAGAGAGAGAGAGAGAGAGAGAAAGAGAGAGAGAGAGAGAGAGAGAGAGAGAGAGAGAGCAGCGGGTTCGTTCTTTCACGGCGGTCCAGACACATATATCATTGCGTATATTCGGTGAGGGCGAAACTTTCCCAAAACAGCCAAGAGTCTTTCGTCTACTAAGCTTAGTCCCGTAGCAGAGCGAATCACTGGCGGATCCTTTCTCACTCTACAAGCGAAGCCAGTATCAACGACTCGAACAGCAACCTAAATTAGTCACGGCTTCAAGTTAGCTCGGGACTCAAGTTCGCGAGGATTGAGAAAATTAGAACGAGCCTGCCGGTTCTTGAGTTAAGGGGGCACATCCGCGTAGTCGGCGGGAAAAAAAAGGTAAATTTTGGGAATTATTATCTCAAAAACTATTTGTCCGATTTCATCCAAGTTTGTTTTAATCGAAAGTATAAATATTGAGGTATATTGATGACATTAAAAAAATATATATATTGACCGGGAGCGGTGTTATTGTGACTGGCGTAAAACAAGTCCCTCGCTGGCGGTCCCAGGTTGACCCGAGCAGAAATTTGTTCAGGGTGAAATCCGGACCGGATCAGGCTGCCACAATAGCAAATCCGGGCCGGATCAGGCAAATTTAGTCCGGCCCTGATCAGGGATGTAACGCTTTTGCAAATTCAGGTCCGGATCAGGCACCTTATCAGGCTCTGATCAGGCGCTTTATCAGGCCCGGATCAGGCACCTTACCAGGCTCGGATTATGCACTACATCTGGCTCGGATCAAGCAACTTATCTGGCCGGGATCAGGTGCCTCATCCAGCCTGAGACATGCATGTCATCTGGCTCAATCATTTGATTAATTTTTTGTTTAAAAATAGATCAACATTTATTAAATTATTATCGCAGTTACACGTTATCAAGTTTACTAACGTTATTAAAAATATGAAACATATGAAAACATTTTTTTGAAGTTTGTTTTTATTTTACTTGACTTGATCGTTTAGTTTTTGTTCCGGTTTTGGCGATGACCGTCCCAATCTTTCCGGCGCAAATCATGCGTGCCTGATCAGGGCGCCTTATTGATACCTGATAAGGCTTCGATCCGGCGCAAATCAGGCGTGCCTGATCAGGGCGCCTTATTGATCCCTGCTCAGGCCTCTGTCTGGCACAAATCAGGCGTGCCTGATCAGGGCGCCGTATTGATCCCTGCTCAGGCCCCTGTCCGGCTCAAATCAGGCGTACCTGATCAGGGCGCCTTATTGATCCCTGATCCGGCCCTGATGGATCCTCAGGCAGCCTGATTAGATTTCTGCTCGGGGATCTGACAAAAAAATTTCGAAAATATTCTTTGAATGTAATGTATTCCCTTCGCATCGCAAGTTTTTTTGATAACTTTTTTTTGTTTTCGCAAAATGACGCCTGATTGGAATTCACATTCATTTTTCAACCTAAATTTCCGACCTTTCAGGTTTGATAAAAAAAAGCAATAATTGAGTAAAAAAAATCCTACGATGCAAAGGGTTATACATTATGTTTTAAGGGCTAAGACCACTGTAAATTTTTCAAAAAATCGATTTTTTTTGCTTAAAAGATCCTTTGAACGCTCTAGAAAATGAGGCAAAAAGTGTTTTGCCTGAAAGATTTTTTTTTCATAAAAACTTCGATATTCCTAGCGCGTCGGACTGTGTATAACACATTTCAAAACTTTAAACGCGTTTTTCTCGAAACACTATTTTTCAAAACGGCACACAGCATAATTCAAACAATGTTAATTTGTTTTTTCGTTTGAATTTTTAACCATATCTTTGTAACAATATTTCGAAGAGAAATATTTAGGGGATTTTCGAAAAGTTAATTTAAACATTTTTTATTAACGAAAGATAGCCCTTATTTGACGAAAATTGAAAGTTTTCTTTTAAATACTCGCCAACCTCACGAAAATAAATATTTTTAAAATCCCCTACGTATTTCCCTAGCTATGAACTTCAAGATTAAGTGGTTTTTTCCCAGAATCAAATTTACACCAGGCATGCTGCGTGCCGGAGAGCGCCGCAAATTCAACTCGCCTCGGGAGAATGGCTCTGGTGGCGCCATTTTTTGATTCTGATTTGATTTGATTTTTCTTAAATTTTTTTTTGCATACTTAAATATATGCTTGATAACCTCCTCGAATATTATTATTGTATAACCTTCCCGTCCGTCTGAAAAAATGGTCAAAAAAAACTTTTTTTAAGACCATTACAGTGGTGTTACGCCTTAAGAATCTTTTAGAATTTTTTTGTTTCATATCAACCGACTGCATGCAATTATAGGGACTACCGGCGAGGCACATATTTCACGACGACCACAATGAGAGGGCTCCCGGTCAACATATATTTATTTAAAAGATTTGTCAGTATACCTCAATATATAGGGTCAAAGCAGGAACAGTGGCAATAGTGAGTACACTGAACCTTTTCTATTTCCCACAAGTGGACACGTATATATGTGCGTCTCTTTTACATTAGAACGGTCCTCAGAAGCCAACAGGTTTGAACCTGTGTGCGAGTCACTCCCGCATATCTTGGTTGTGGGAGGTGGTTTACAGTATTTTTTGGTGTCAAAAGTTGAAAAACCAGGTGAGCTTTGATTTTTTCTGCTTCTTTACCTATCGCAGTTATGTTCGAAGTCATTGTTCTCCCGCAATATACAGCTATATTGCGGTATTTGAGCATTGTGTTTGTTAACCTAACAAAAGTAGAAACTTATCGGTAGCTACTTCAGAGAAAAAGAGTGGGTCGCTACTCATCGTCAGTGGCTCAATAAGAATAACACAAGGTAATAATTAGGTAAGCAATAATATGAATATTCCGCGGGATGATTTAGATAGGTACTGGTACTATCTCCTTAGATAGGTACTCATTGTTGATTAATATTCAATAAATGGTTTTGATTGATGTCATAACATGCTGTTTTTTAGCATTGAAAATGCTTTTAAAGAAGTGTATAGGGGGATCGATTTAACGAGATGTCACACGAAACTAACGCTACCCTTACTACTTTGCCACTGTGTTGTAGCAGAGTGGGGGGAGCTGCGACATGCTGAATTCCTGTGATTGGTCAACCTTAGGACCCTACACTATCTGTGCGAAACAAAGAACCTACACAGGGGTTACGCACACCCCGGTACTTAAAATCAACGCTGCTAACGAACTGTTTATCGTAGAGAGTTTACTTTTTTTCATTCGGACGTTGAAAGACTGAAGAATGGAATAGGATATGCGAGAAGAACCTAATATGAATTTTTCGCCGTGAAAAATGCAATTGAACAAAGCAAGAAAAATGATTTTAGCATTTCACGCCGAAAATGTGGGGTTGCGGTACCCATGTGTAGGGTCCTAGGGTTAAAAAATGCTGCATTATATGTAAAGTCATTTGTGGCTGCAAATTGTAAGTTTCAATTTTGATGTGTACATTACAATGTTATTAGGATGACCATTATATTTACAGTTCGAGTAAGAGGTCGAGAGGTCGAAGGAGAGAGAGAGTTGGAGAATTGGAGAGCTGGAGGGTTGGAGCGTTGGAGAGATAGTGAGTTGGAGAGTTGGAGATTTGGAGATTTGGAGAGATGGAGAGTTGGAGATTTGGAGAGTTGGGGGTTGGAGAGTTGGAGAGTTGGAGCGTTGGAGAGTTGGAGAGTAGGAGAGATGGAGAGTTGGAGAGCTGGAGAGTTGGAGAGCTGGAGAGTTGGAGAGTTGGAGGGTTGGAGAGCTGGAGAGTTGGAGAGTTGGAGAGATAGTGAGTTGGAGAGTTGGAAATCTGGAGATTTGCAGAGTTGGAGATCTGGAGATTTGGAGAGATGGAGAGTTAGAGAGTTGGAAAGTTGGGGGGTGAAGAGTTGGAGATTTGAGGAGTTGGAGATTTGGAGATTTCGAGAGTTGGAGAGTTGGAAAGTAGGAGAGTCCGAGAGTTGGAGAGTTGGCGAGTTGGAGAGCTGGAGAGTTGAATATTTGGAGAGTCGGAGAGTTGGATATTTGGAGATTTGGAGAGTTGGAGATTTGGAGAGTTGGAGATTTGGAGAGTTGGAGAGTTGGAGAGTTGAAGATTTGGAGAGTTGGAAAGTTGGAGATTTGGAGGGTTGGAGAGAGGGAGAGAGAGAGAGAGAGAGAGAGAGAGAGAGAGAGAGAGAGAGAGAGAGAGAGAGAGAGAGAGAGAGAGAGAGAGAGAGAGAGAGAGAGAGAGAGAGAGAGAGAGAGAGAGAGAGAGAGAGAGAGAGAGAGAGAGAAGCTCATACTATTTGCATGATCCATTTTCTTATCACCCGAAAAGTCTGATTTCATCTTCAATGCCATGAAATAGTTGCACTTTGTGTGATATCTGTACATTCTTTTTCAATTACTTTTTCAATAGTTCACTGTACAATACTCCGTATTGTATAGAGAAAAGCACTCCATTATCTATAAGCGTACCGTGGATCAGGCTCATTTTCTTCAAATTTTGTTTGATCTAGTGTGTAATTAGGAATGCTTCACTGTTCACACTCCCAAGTACACAGTGGATCGTAACCCATTTTTTTTAAATGGTTATTATCTCAGTATCTATTGGCTTAGTTCGTTCAGTGTCTAACAAAATGAAGCCATTGAACATACCTCAAGTTTAGTCAAGGTTTCATTCAGATTGCGTAAACGGTTAGGCAGCTATAGACCCCTAAAAACAAATGAATCACTGATCCCACTCTGACCCTATACTTTCGAATAAAATAAATTTGAATGAAAGCGGACAAATAGTTTTTGAGACAATAATTCCCAAAGTTTACCTACTTTTTCCGCCGTCTACTCGGGTGTGCCCCTGTAACTGGGAAACGAGTTTGAAGGGGGTGGTTACCCCTTGGATGCGTCCCGTATTCGTTTGGAGACTGAATCTATTTTCTCGAAATTTCAAAGTCCTTACAAGCTCAGTGCCAAGTGCAAGTTCATGTTTGTCCGTCGAGCCAGTCATTGTTTTCCGGTATTTGCCATAGACTTCTGTTGTACTACGGACTTTTGTCTGGTAGTGTGAAGAAAAGGCAAGAATCCGGTTGAATCCAAGAAATGTTTATATGGCTCGAGTAGCGAGTCGGCATTGTTCCTTCAAACTCAGAAAAGTTTGCAGTCGGATATGACCAAAGCTCGCGGGGCGGGGAAGGGGGAAGGGATTGCCTCAACATCTTCTCTGCTTGCTCTGCTTCGTTTTGAGATAACGGAGCATACACACCGTCTCTTCATCATTTACAGTCGCTGCGCACAAACACATTTATCGGATTCGCTAGAATTTCTCAATGGATTCATCGTCTTCCGTACAGCAAATAATCGTGTTCTTCTTTCTCTCTCTCGCCATTCTTCTTGTTTCTCTCGGTACACGCTTCGTTAGGCTCTCTAAGGGGTTGAGGGAGAGACGGTGACGCCTCGTTGACAATTCCGATTCACAATTTTCTCTCGACGATCGTGAAGTCTTCACTTTCGGCCATAACCCTTCGGGAGCTCTTAGAGTCAATCAAAGTTCGTCTCTCCCCGAGAGTTTGGGGGTGGGGGAGGGGCATGTAGTCGACGAAAAAATTGCCAAATTTGATCTTTTTTTTTTTAAGGAACAAAACGTTTTACATTTGTGAATCTTTAAGAGTAATTTATTATTGTATATAGTTAAGCTATTTTAATTATTTTTTTTCTTTAAAATATATTGCAAATTGCGAAATTATGACGTGGTCTTTCAGAAAGGTTTTGGCGGCAGTTGTCCGTTTGTAGGAAATCCAACTGCTTCAATATCGACCTGAAAAATATGAGCCAAGAATTTTTAGTATTTTAACATCCAAATGCTGAACCTAAGAAAGATTTGAAAAGTTGAACATTAATAAAATGGGACACTTCAGGAAAAAAATGAAATATCCCACGGATTTTTCGTTCATTTTGCAATGAAAAAGTACTTTTCGAAAGATATTTTCATAAACAAGTAGGTACAAGTTTAAGGTAGTATTGTTACTGACTTGCGTGTACAATTTCAGCACGATCGGTCAAGTCGTTTTAACGTTATTTTTCCCACTTACCTAAGGGGGGAAAACCCTACACAATGTTCAAAAAAACGATTTTTTTTTCACATATTTCGAAAGTAAAATATGTTAAGAGTATACTGGAAAATCGAAAAATCGAAATATGAAATATTTACGAAGTTGTAGCGAATAGTCGCGAGCGCGCCGGGACCGCATACTGTGAACTAGGGAAACTTTAAACGCGATTATCTCGAAATTGCATTTTCAAAAACTGCTCATGTTATAGCTCAAAAAGTTATCGATCGATCCGGCTTAAATTTTGGGAGGTTTCTCACTATAACGTTATCGGAAGGATATGCCTAAAGTTTTAAGGTTATCGCGTAAATAAATTACTTTTTTGGAATAAAAATTGTCGAGAAAATGGTCAAAAATATAAAAATTTGATTAAAAAGCTTACTTAATTTTTAATTTTATACTTTTTTATATTTTTATAGGTATATCCTTCCCCTACACATGTCAATAATCGAAAAATATTTTCGATTTCTATTTTAGATCGATCGAAAAAGAAACAGACAAAGATAGCACTTTTCGATATCACGCAAAAGACGCCTGAAGGAATACCTTATAATGCCGCCATTTTGTTTTGTGTAAAAAAAAATTTAGTACTTGAAAGTTCTAATAAGATAATGTCAAAACTTTTAAATGATGCGAATATTTTATCACCTTTAAAAAAATCCTGAAAAATGACTCAGTTTCGGGCTCGAAAGGGTTTTCCCCCCTTAAGGGATTCCTTTCACGGAAGGTTGTATTTTGCAGGCGCATAAGCAAAGCCCTTTTGAATCATTAGTAGATACAGTAGCACTTGATAAAAAAAGTTACAATCAATTATTATACCAAATATTATTTTATTATACCAAACAATTAACTGGAATGAAAGACTTCGCATAAATTTTGTAAATTTCGACATTTTTACATTTTCTCTGGAAAATTGTGTTTACGAAAATTTTTCTACCATTCACATTTTTCTAAGTTTTATTATTAATATTTTCCTTGAACTTTCGGTGACGCCTTGTTTTTTTTTGTCGTTGCGTAATCATCAGAATTCTTTACATGCTTAGCGCAGTTTATATCAGACATCAAGAGTTATTTAGTATATAGATGACTAGATTTTGCCCGCAGCTCTTCGCTCGCTTGAAATTTGGCCCATGTAAACATCATTACCAATTACCCCCTCATGAGTGGTTGTTTTAAAAAATCCTAAATCTTGCGTTTTCATTGTTTATTTTTAAGAATATTTATATCAAGTTTCAAATTGATACACGCAAGGAATACAATTTTCCATGCAAACTTTTACATCCCATTTAATCCATTTAGGGGTAGATTTTCGAAAAATCCTTTCTTAGTGCACCTCTACGCCCTTTAAAGAATATATTTTCCAAATTTCATTGAGATAAAAGCAGAGAATTCGATCTTCCCAAACAACAGCTCGTTGCAGCCCTAATTAGGGGTTGTTAAAAAATCCTGAAATATGCCTTCTATTATTTGCTTTGAATTATATTTATAATAATTTTTAAGTTAATACACGCTACTAATACAATTTCCCATACAAACTTTTACACCCCATTCCACCCCCACGAAAGTTGATTTTCGAAAAATCCTTTCTCAGTGCACCTCTACATCTTTAAGGAACATATCTTCCAAGTTTCAAGTTGATACGCGCAGGGAATAACATTTTCCATACAAACACCGCATTACCTAGGCCCCCCCCTACTCCCGCCCCATTTCACCCCCTTAAGAGTTGATTTTCGAAAAATCCTTTCTCCGTACACCCCTATAATTCTAAGAAACATATCTTCCAAGTATCAAATTGATACACGTAGTAATATTTTCCATACGACCACCCCCCCCCCCCTCCACTTACATCCCATTTCACCCCCTTAAGAGTTTGTTTGGGTTTGTTTGGGTTCCGTTCTTTCTCCGTGCACATCTACACGTTCTAAGGAACATATATTCCAAGTTTCAAGTTGATACGCGCAATGAATATAATTTTCCATCTAAACTTTAACACCCAATTTCACCTCGATTTGATTTTCGAAAAGTTGATTTTCGAAAAATCCTTTCTTAGTGCACCTCTACACCTTCTAAGGAGAATATCGTCCAAATGTCATGAAGATAGAAACAATCCTCAACGGTTTAGGCTGTGTGTTGTCTATATGTCAGTCAGTCACTCAGTCAGTCACCGAACTCTTTTATGTGTATAAACTTTTATATCTTTTATATCTCATAAATTAAACGATTTTTAACGTCGTAATTTTTTGTTAAGAGTTCGATAACTCGGCTTGATATTTGACCAGTATACCGGGATGTATTTTTACTTAATTGTACACGAAAATCAGTTAATTGTTAACCCTCAATCCGTGAAGGTATTTGAGTCACCTTAATCCCGTGAACCTGGATCACTACCAAACCAACAATTGTCAATGAAAAAATCTGACAAAATTCATGGTCAATCTTTACGCCTTCCTTCTCAAGGGAAAATAGTTTTTTTTCGTATGTTTAATATTTTTTTTTTAATTAAATAGCAACCTGCGAAGAAAATGATTTGGGCAGGACGAAAACGACCCTGGTTCACGGATTGAGGGTTAAATATTCAAGTTCGTGAAAGGAATACCTTCAAAAAATGTCGTTTTGACAAAAACGTGTTTAACGTTTCGAACTATGAAACCTCAATGATTTCAGTGACTTGCCGGCTAATTAGCGATTCCAAGACCAGAAATTAGCGATGAAAATAATCGCTCACATTCTAGCACTTTACGTAAAAAACCATTGGTTTTTTTATACCGCTACATTTGTTATCCCTTCTTAACACGCAACGGAAGTAGCAACATTCTTAAAATCCAATATGGAGTCTTACAGGAGTCTTCACAGACATTTAATTTGTGAATCCAGGGAATTTTTTGTTGTTATTGTTGACGTCGAAATAATATTTGAGGCACGAGAGGGCACGTTGAGGGCACTCCAAGTTGTTCGAAACTCGAGAAAAGTTGCGGTTGCACAAAGAAAAAAAAAAAAAAAGGTAATATGGATTATTGCTACATACGACCTTGCCCGCGTTGAAAATCTCGATGCCACGAACGTGGCCTTGTCCTTGCCCGTCGTTACCTCCTCACCGTGTCCTCGGAAGTCACGAAGGTTCCTCGGGGAATCACTTCCGAAAACGATTTTACATATCCGCGCGCGGTCGCGCAAAAGCGTACAGACTGGCGGGGGAGTCGAAGCGGGTGAGCGGGGGGGAGGGGGCAGTTAAGGCGAGACCGGCCGAGACTGGCTCGACAAAGACGAGCAACGAAACGTCACAGGTCTATGCAAATTTCACCCTCGCAAATTTCACTCTTGCGGGAAAATCTGCTCAGTTTCATGCATTATCGCTCGACTCCACTGAACGACACTCGTGAGCGTTTACCTCGCTCGTGGATCCACCAATCGTCGAATTTTCTTCGCTTCCTGAGAATTTTTATCGTCTCCGAAAAAGAACTATTGCGGCGAGTTTTTTTTTCTTATTTTAGATCGATTATATTGGGAGTACAAATAAGTCCCCGCCGTTTTTTTTATAAATATTGGGCATTTATTGTGAAAGAACGGTACTTTATGTTTTATTCAAAGTATTGCAAGTATTAAAGGTGTCAATTGTAATATTGGGTGAAGTGAAAAGTTCTGAGCGTTTTACGCTAGATGTCTTTAGTGAGCCATATCTCACGATGTATACATCGCATCGGGTCATAATATACGGCGATTTAAAGGTGACATTACGCTTAAAAAAAAGTTTTTTGACAGTTTTGTGTTTGGTGAAGCCAGTTATGTGTTACAGCGTTCCAAAATGGAGGTAAAAAAAGAGAAAATTTGATACATTCTTCAGTACCACTTGGACCAAGGTGAAAAGGCGGAGCAGGCGGCCAAAAAAATGTGTGCTGTTTATGGACCTAATAGAGTATCCAATGCAACAGCAAAGCGGTGGTTCCACCGATTCCGTTCTGGTAATATGGACGTCGAAGATGAGGCACGCTCTGGTAAGCCAATCATCGAAAACGTCGATAAAATCATGGAAATCGTCGAGTCGGACCGGCATGTGAGCACTTATTTCATTGCCCAGGAATTAAAGATTAGCCAGAAAACCGTTTGGAACCATTTGCATAAGGCTGGTCTCAAGAAGAAGCTCGATGTATGGATGCCACACGAATTGACGCAAAAGAACCTTTTGGACCGAATTGATGCCTGCGATTCTTTGTTGAAACCTAACGAAATCGGCCCATTTTTTAAGCGAATGGTGACTGGCGATGAAAAATGGGTCACATACGAGAACAACAGCCAAAAAAGATCGTGGTCTAATCACGGTGAGCCGGCCCAAACGATCACCAAGCTCGGATTAACGGCCAAGAAGGTTTTGCTGTGTGTTTGGTGGGATTGGAAGGGAATCATCCACTATGAGCTGCTCCCATCGGGCCAAACACTCAATTCGGACCTCTACTGTCAACAACTGACCAGATTGAAGCAGGCGATCGACCACAAGCGGCCAGAATTGGCCAATAGGAAGGGTGTTGCATTTCATCAAGACAACGCCAGGCCGCACACATCATTAACGACGCGCCAGAAGCTCCGAGAGCTTGGATGGGAGGTTCTATCGCACTCGCCGTATAGTCCAGACCTGGCACCAAGCGATTATCACCTTTTCAAGCATTTGCAAAATTTTCTTGATGGTACAAAACTAGCCTCAAGAGAGGCTTGTGAAAATGAGCTTATCAAGTTTTTTTTATCAATAGGGACGAGGACTTCTTCAGTCGCGGAATTATGAAATTCCCTTCAAAATGAACAAAAGTTATCGAACAAAACGGCGCATATTCGACCTAAATCGGATAATCCTAACTATATTAATTTCATCGTCGAAATAAAGCGAAAAAACGCTCAGAACATTTTACTTCAGCTAATACATTCTCACGAGAGGTCATTTTTATCGTCCTTTGAACAATAATTTTCAAATAATTATTTAGATTACGATAATATTAAACTATAAGTAATAAGATTTAATTTAATATCTTATTTAATATTAGGACTTGGAATTAATTCGTAGCGATTTTTTAATGAAAAAAAAATATTTATTTTAAATGAAAATAAAAAATACATTAATGAAAGTATTGCCCATTGCTTTCTACTACTTTTAACCATCTTTCGGGCAGGGTACGAATACCGTGTCGGAAGAACGCCTCGACTTTAGATGCAATCCACGAATCGACCCATTTTTGACAATCTTCGTAAGAAGTGAACTTCTGCTCAGACAGGCTATGAGCCATCGAACGAATCAAATGGTAATCAGAAGGAGCGATATCTGGAGAATACGGCGGGTGGGGTAGGACTTCCCATTTAAGTGTTTCCAGATATGTTTGTACCGGTTTTGCGACGTGCGGATGAGCACTGTCGTGCAGCAAAATGACTTTGTCGGGTCTTTCGGAATATTCCGGCCGTTTTTCTTTCAATGCACGGCTCAAGCGCATCAATCGCAGTCGGTAGCGATCCCCAGTTATGGTTTCATTCGGTTTCAGCAGTTCATAATAAATCACACCCCTCTGATCCCACCCAATACAGAGCAGGAGCTTAGACCCATGGATTTGGCTTTGCCACTGATGTTGATGGTTGGCCGGGCTTAACCCATGACTTTCTGCGCTTCGGATTGTCGTAATGGATCCATTTTTCATCACCAGTGACAATTCGATGCAAAAAACCTTTTCTTTTCTCCCGTTGAAGCAGCACTTCACATGTCAAAAGAGGCCTCTCAATGTCCCTTGGTTTCAATTCATATGGGACCCAATGTCCTTCCTTCTGGATTATGCCCAAAGTTTTAAGACGTTTTCCTACTGTTGATAAGTCAACTCCCAATGATGTAGACAATTCTTGAAGTGTTTGAGATGAGTCTTCATTGAGCAATGCCTCCAACTCATTATCTTCAAATTTTTTCGGCTGGCCAGGTCGCTCCTTGTCATCCAAGTCGAAATCACCAGCTTTAAAACGTGCAAACCACTTCCGACACGTTTGCTCAGCTAGAGCATGTTCACCATACACTTCCACTGAAATACGATGAGCTTCAGCAGCACTTTTGTTCATATTAAAGTAATGAAGTAAACACTCCCCGCAAAAACACTTTATACGGCACAAATGTTGACATATTCAATAAATTATAAAGTGTTGTTATTTACGATTCAAAAAGAGGTTATATACAGCAAATGACATTCAATGATGAAAGATTCAATCACGATGAATACATTACTGTCGGTAACAACGAAATACTGTACTACCTACGCCATCTCTTGTAAAACGCTACGAATTAATTCCAACACCTAATATTTAATTTAAAACTATAGATTTATCGAACGAAAAAATTGAATGTTTTTTCTCGATGATTTTTTTCCCCATCTTTTTTCGCAACATCGTTTGATATCTTTCCAGAGGATGACGTGACGAATTTTCAGATGGACGTAATCTCGCTTGATTTGCAACGGGCGTGGTACTAATTCTTTACGGCCTCGCAGCTCTGCTTCCTACGTTTCTTCTATTATCTGTCAGACTCGTGCGGCCTTGTCGCCTTCCTCTCGGAGTCTCTATTTTCTCGCTTCTCACGCGGCTCGACGACTCGTTGTGTCGCTTCGCCGCACGCTCGTCACTCAATTCCTTTCGCGAGATTCGAAAACTTTTAATCGAATAAGAAACCAGTCCGTCTTATCCCTTCCACTCTCTTATCCTTCACGCGAGAGTGAACTTTGCAAGGATAAAAGACAAGAAAATGAAGAAAAAAGAAAAAAAAAATGTGAAAAGCTCTCTCTCGTCAAGTGCGCAGTGCTCTTGTGGTCGCTCAATGATTTATCAAGCCAACAAAATCATCCATGTACCTAGTGTGTAGTTGATAATATTCAACCTTAGAACTCATGTGCCGGGTAGTAAGCCCACCCCAGTCGACGTCCAAAGTACGCTCCTACGCTATAAATCGACATTGTCAATGTGGGGACCGTGATCATAATTCAGTTTCACTGCCTGGCTGTGAAGGCAGGCCGACAGTGGCATCAGTTGCTCGCTGGATGTCAGGCAAAATGGTTCTCAAGAGCGTCCGGGATAGGTATCCACCCCTGTCTAAAGTTACCCCTGGGTCTACCCTGAGTCTACCCCTTACTAAAGTTGCCGTTGGTGTTTCGTAGCGGTGTTTTGCGAATAGTATCTTGTCAGAATTTTGCGTTTTATTATCTCAAAAACTGTTAGGTGTATGACTTAATTTTTACAGTTTTTTCAGCAAATTTATTTAATATAAAAAAATAGAGAACAACGAACTTAATCTTGGAAATATTGTCCATTGTTTTCTATGACCTTGCGCCATCTCTCAGGTAACATACGAATCCCGTCGCGAAAGAAACTTGCAGGCTTCGAGGCGATAAAGTCCTCGACGAATTTACGCACATCGTCCAGCGTTTTCAACTGTCTATCCACTAAGGCGTGCTGCATTGACCGGAACAAATGGTAGTCGGATGGGGCCAAGTCTGGCGAATATGCCGCGTGCGGGAGAACTTCCTATCCCAAGTTCAAGAGGGTCTTCTGAGTCGCGCGAGAAACGTGAGGTCGAGCGTTGTCATGCAGCAGTATGACTTGCCTGCTTCCTTGCCCAGTAAATAGCCTTTTCTGATCAAGTTCTTCACTCAGTTTGTTCAATTGTCGGCTGTAGCGTTCCGCAGTCACCGTCTGACCAGTTTCCAGGAGTTCGTAATAAAGTAATAACCCTTCATGTTCCACCAGATACACAGGAGAACCTTCTTTAAGTATCACCACTTCTAAAACGTTTGTACCAATAATTACACGTTTCATAAGACACAACGTCGGCACCAAGAACATTACAAATTGATTCCCGTGCTTTAGAAGCATTTTTTCCTTGTTGGAATTCGTATAAAATGCAGTGCCGAATGTGCTGTTTAACAGTTGCCATCGTAAACTCTGCTATTCTGAGAGGTTATGTAACTCACGTAGACTTGTCGTTCGGTGTTCTGAAACCTTGCGTCCGATCCTTTCAAAACCACAGAAGACCGCGAAAATATTTATATTTCAAATATAAATTTAAGCTAGAAGAAAAAATCTGTAAAAATTAAGTCATACACCTAATATTTGTCCGATTTCATCCAAGTTTGTATTATTCGACCGTATAAATATTGATGTATATTGACAATTTTTAAAATAAATATACAGTGGCCTGCGAACGTTTCGGGCCACCCTATTTTTTTTAATAAAGTGATAGAATATTTTAATCACGAACTCGGTAATCGTTAAAAAACAATTTAAGGTAGTAGTCTCGCCACAGTCACGTTGAAAAGTTTATTCTCCGCTCAATCGATGAAAGCTTCGAAATATTGCGAAATATGCTTATAATGTAGGGTGTACATCTTATCGGGATGTAAAAACTTATAAAGTAATGATGTAAACGCCTAATATAATGTTTAGAGTTCCCAAAATAACAACGTTCCCTCCATAACCTAATCCTTACTTTTGTATCAAACTATTCATTCCGGCTACTAATACGTAGATACTCTGCGTATACGGATATGCAGATGTCGTTGGACATTGCTTAATTTAAATCGCTATATCTCCGCAACTAGACGGTCAAAATTCTATATTTTTTTACCCACTTCGTCATATGTTCCTCTGTAATTGAAAATAAAGAAAAAAACATCTGTAGAAAAGTTTAAAAGTTATTGCGTGAAATGTGAAATTTCCCACTGCTCCCCATAAGAACACGCGTAAAACC
Source organism: Ophion ventricosus (assembly GCA_963932345.1). Taxonomy (NCBI): domain Eukaryota; kingdom Metazoa; phylum Arthropoda; class Insecta; order Hymenoptera; family Ichneumonidae; genus Ophion; species Ophion ventricosus. The sequence continues at coordinate 19,720,971 of OZ010719.1, forward strand.
GTGCAATCTTTGATTGCCAATATCTCGAATACACAACGGTGAATCCTTTTGAAATTTTGCAGGTATCACTTAATAGTGTCCCGAATGGGTCCTCAAAATAAGAATGAAAAATCTATAGAAAAACGCCTTGTCGAGACTAACTACCTTAAGGGGAGAAAACCCTTTAGAATTTTCAACAAATCCATATTTTTGTACATATTTTGAAACTATAATATATTAAGAAGATACTGTTAGAAGGAAAAATCGAAATATGAAATGTTTACGGAGTTATAGCTCATAGTGAAGAGCGACGAGACCACATACCGCGAACCAGAACTTGAAGATGTTACTCCGTTACTTGGTGAAGAGATGAAGCAGGATCTCTTGCCAATTTACAAAGATTTGTCGACGGAAGATTTACTCGAAAGATGCTTGGGTGGCCATATCCAAAACGCGAACGAGAGTTTGAACTCAACAGTTTGGCGATTAGCTCCAAAACATCTCCATTCTGGGCTCAAATCGCAGGGGGGGGGGTCATTTTTTTTAAATCCTTCGTTCAATCACGAGCTATATTTATCTAGTAACAGAAAAAAATTGGTTTTTAAATTTTCGATAAAGCTATCATGAGTTATCCTGACCACCACGAGGGCACTTTTTTTGAGGTGTCTCCGGAAACCCGGTCCCACCGGCTGAATTTCCCAAATCTTTTGATGAAATTTTTAAAAAATATTGTTGAAATGTTGCTCTTTTGCGTGCTTAACATTTTGAATAAAATAATTCATATATTATATTTTAAGAAAATAGAGAAAATATGCTTCTTTTTTACTTCGAAACCCACGTAACCCCTTAAAGTAATGAGGAGTATCACCTTTTTTAATGATGAATTAATAGCAACCATCGAAAAACTCAATATATATTGAGTTTTCGGGTAATTATTGATAATAATATTATCTGAACGTATTAATTAAATTAAAAAATGAAGACTTTTTTTGATGGACCGTTCAAACAGATGTACAGTCACTGATAAAACCTCAGTCAAGCACACGCCAATATCCCCCAATTTTACTTCAATTATTATTAAAAGTGGAAAATTAACATTTCTAATTGTTAATTTATTATTTAATAAGCTATTTGTAAGGCTAAACATCTACGACATGATTTAGCCTTGTAAATCCACGATTCGCCCAATTTGGACTAACTTTTTGCCCGACGGTCCATGTAGTAATACCTTAAACTCGTTCTTCTCAAAACGGCATTTTCCAAATTGGCGTGCAAAGTTACTCAAAAACTATTACGCCGATTGAGTTGAAACTTTATACAAATATTTATAAAATTATAACCTTCTAGATGATGAGAATTGTTTTTTGAAAAGTCGACAAAAAAAGACTTTTTTAATCCAAATTTTATCGAAATTTTGTGTCAAATTTTGATTTTTCTTATAATGCGTGCCATTCTCTTGCATTTGCATTTTCTTCATTTTAATTACTGTTAAATAGATACTATACATCGATGGTCCCGAGCGGGTCTATCTTATCTCGCTCAGACCTTTACGCAGTAGCGTAATTGAAAGGGTCCCAGATGTACTAGCGTAACTCTCGCGTCCTCCGCGAAGTATCGTATCTCGGCAGACCCTGTTCATTCTAACGCATCTCCGGCCGCGCGTGAGATCCATCGTATCTCCCGCAGCCTTAGAACGGAGTATCGTAACTCGCCGACTGCGATATGCTCTATCGTATCTCATATGCACCAAAACGTTTCATCGTATCTACGAATCGCAAGTTTTCAGTAAACGCGGTTTGAAACTTTCGCGTTCTCAAAAATAAAATGTCACTGAATCATCACAACATTTATGTCTAAATATTGCGCATTATATGCAGAATATTTTTTAGACATGAAAAGGGTTGTGAAAATAGAAACATAATATACTATTATCATAATATTCATCATATATTTCGGTCGAAAGGTCTTTGGTAGGCTTTCCCCCTGACAGCCGTCATGCTTCGACGAAAGGTCTTTCATTCAAATTATTAGCACATGTATGTGTGCTAATAATTTGTATGGAACAGTATGAAAAATAGCTGCTTGTAGAGATATACCTAATGCATATTTTTTTCTAATGAAATTGTTTCATACTATGTAAAGTTTTCGGAATAAAATTTAAAAATAAAATATCTTGTAACTGGTAATCAATTTTTGTTTCAAATAAAATCGCGAAATCTCAGTCAATTTTCAAACGAATAGATATAGTGATAACAGTAATACAATTCTTGTGTCGCCCAATCTCAAAAGGTGTTAATAATATCATTACGATTATTATTTTTCTATATTTCATGATTAATTAATTGCCTGTTTAAATCAATGAATTATTATATTATTTCCATTCACGTCATAATAATAACATACTTATAACTGTTATTGTTACATAACTTATTCTTTCATTGTAAGTCGTCGAGATTTTCGACGACTTACGATAGAGTAGAAACTAGAATGGAACTTTCAGAGCGCGGGGGGATACGATATCTTGTTTTACTTTAATTAATTACAGCACAAAAAATTATCAAAATGATTTAAAATTTTGTCTGGGCATTCTTCAAGCTCGAACGAACTTAGTAGTGATGTTTTTCAAAAATCACCAAATTTCGACTTACGATGAAACGTTTTGGTGCATCTGAGATACGATAGAGCATATCGCAGTCGGCGAGTTACGGTACTCCGTTCTAAGGCTGCGGGAGATACGATGGATCTCACGCGCGGCCGGAGATGCGTTAGAATGAACAGGGTCTGCCGAGATACGATACTTCGCGGAGGACGCGAGAGTTACGCTAGTACATCTGGGACCCTTTCAATTACGCTACTGCGTAAAGGTCTGAGCGAGATAAGATAGACCCGCTCGGGACCATCGACATGTTCTAACTGAAAAAAATATCGAATTTTTTTGCAGATCAAAGTCTACATAAAGTTAGACTGCTTGATGTAACACACTGCCACAGATCCGCCATTTTGATGATAAATGAATTAAAAAAAAATTATTTCGTATACTTAAATTAACTATTAAAGTATACCTACAGTTTAATAAATGTAGAATAATTATTTCTTAGTTTAAAAAATCCTTCAAAGTTGCCCCATTTTTGCCCGTCTAAATGTACATCTCGCCTTAAACGGATTTTTCTCTGAACAAATTTCAATAAAATCGAATTTGCCTTACACCATTCGCTTCCTCATCGAAAAACGGAGAGATTCGTGTACTGGCGTTTGTCTTCACTGCTCAATCGAGTAATTTTGCTTACAAGAAACACGTGGGGTGGGTATCTGCCCCATTCATGAGTTAGAAGGTAGAGAAAAAGATACACGAGTTCTAGGTTTAATTCGTCTATTATTAGTAATTTATCAAATGTAAATATTAATGCAATCATTTTTTTTTATTCCGCCCAGACAAACCCAAACAAATACCGTGCTCTCGAAAGCTTCCATTTGGGGTAGTTGGCTCGACGGGAAAAAAAGGCTGGCCTGGTGAACGTTCCTCGCCAGGAGTTTTGTAGGATTCAAGGACCAACCTCGTCCTATCAAGGGCTTCTGTAAGAACAAGAGATTTATGTCAGTGCATTTCTTGATGGCGGAAAAACCTCATGTTTTTCTTCCATAGCGGATTATAGTTACTTTTTCATCTTCGATGCAATGTCTACTTCCATTCGGTCGAATTGTGATATTCTAAGTATTCTCCGAAGCGATCTTCCAGGCGGATGGTTTCCATGCTCGGAAAGTGGAAGCAAGTTGTACACCTCGTCATCGAGCTGATCCAGAAGTTGTTGAAATCGAGTTATTGGAAGTTGTTACTCGTGGTTAGCACCGTCGAACAACGTCCCCCAGCTCGAGTCCCCCTTAATCTCTGTGCTTATACTCCCATGAAAGAACTCTCCGTGGCCGAGTTGGACGGACGAGAGAAAACACCGGATAAGGGAGAGGTATTGATGTTAGTTGGGTTAGTTAAGAGCGTGGTGGAGTACTCTGCTGGCCTGAAGAAACGAAGTAAGTAGATCCGGAAAATGAATTGAACAGAAAAATAGTACTCACGGAAGTAAAAGTAGTCGTAGAGATATCATAGAATTTCTAACCTCAAGAAGTTTGCGGAGACGTATTATTACCATTGTTGACACCTTCTTCACCATTATATTATTCATTACAATAATATTATTAAGGCAGCATTGTTGTCGAGAAATTTGAAAGAATAATTTTTTTTGTTCTTCAAGCTTCTTTTATTGTTCTATAGACCTTTCTGAATACGTTTGGTGAAAACCGTTTAATTATACTTATAAAATTAGCCGAGTTATAGAAATTATAACGAGTACGCTCGGGGAGCATAGTCGAGACAGAGCAAACTTTAAGGGGCTGCTCCATTGCGTAGGCTCAAAAAATAAGCTATTTTTAATAATTTTTTTAACTTTTCCATGTATCGGTACAAATTTTTTTCCCTTCAAGGTACACTCTTACAGAATAGAAAACGATTTTTTTTTGTTGCATATAAATGTATATTTATTAAAAAATTGATAATCGTCTCCGGGTAATCTGAAACAAAAAATTCAAAAAGATTCTCAATCTGTATGAGTGTCGCTGTCGCCCGAATTAGAATGATTATTTTATATTGCAAAATAATAAAATGGCGCCGTTTTTTGCGAAAGTGTTCGAAAACATGTTTTTTTCCGTCATAATTCGGGCGAAAGTATAAGAAAAAATTAATATTTTTTAATAATTCTAGTTCGGGCGATAGCGACACTCATACAGATTGAAAATCTATTTGAATTTTTTATTTCAGATTACCTGGAGAGCGCACATCATCAACGCCAGCATTGATTATGTGCGCGTTGAATAATAAATTGTTAAATAAATATACATTTACACTATCGGCGAAAAGTTTCGGGATAAAAATTCAAAAAATTTCCGGAACGATTTTTTATGCCATTTCGCCGATAGATGACATAAATCGATTTAATAAACAGCATTTTGAAGGGGAGGAATTCACCTTTATTCCGTTTTTTTTTGAAATTTTTTTACTATTTTTTACCACTACTACCCTTTTTCGAAAACGACAATTTTTCGCCTTTTTGTTCCTTTTCTGGTGGATCCCGTTTACACACAAAATTTTTTTAATGCATTTTTTGACCGGAATCATAAAAGATGAAGCTCAAGCTTTAATTTTGAATTTTTTTTAAGTTTCGTACCATTTTTTTTCTAACGATATTTTGATTAAAGAAAAGAGACAATTTGAAAAATAACGTGTAACGCGAAAACGACAAGGATTCAAGGAAAACCTCAAGATAGTAAAAAATTGAATAGGTTTTCGTTGAGTTCGTGAGAATTTTTTCAGATTTTTTTTCTAAATTTTTTGTTTCACCTATTTTCGGTAAAAAATCAGATGATTTATTTACCGTAACTAGAAAAGAAAAGGTCGAAAAAAATCTGCAATAAATACATTGCGTTGAAAATAGAAAAATAAAAAATTTTCCTCTTTTGAAATTTTACCACAAAACTCTTAGTTCTCGAGTCACGGTAATTAAATCATCTTATTTCTTACCGAAAATAGGAGAAAAAAAAATTCGAAAAAAAAATCTGAAAAAATTCTCGCGAACTCAACGAAAACCGATTCAACTTTTTACTACCTTGAGGTTTTCTTTGAATCCTTATCGTTTTCGCGTTACAAGTAATTTTTCGAAATGTCCCTTTTTTCTAATAAAAATATCTTCAGAAAAAAAATCGTACGAAACTTAAAAAAAAAAGAAAAATTGAAGCTTGAGCATCCCCTTTTATGTTTCCGGTCAAAGAAATACATTTAAAAAAATTTGTCTGTAAACGGGGTCCACCAGAAAAGGAACAAAAAAAGGCGAAAAATGGTCGTTTTCGAAATAGGGTCGTAAAAAAAATAATAAAAAAATTTCAGAAAAAACGGAATGAAGGTGAATTCCTCCCCTTCGAAATGCCGTTTATTAAATTCATTGATATCAACTATTGGCGAAATGGCATAAAAAATCGTTCCGGAACTTTTTTGAATTTTTGTCCGGAAACTTTTCGCCGGTAGTGTATATGCAACAACAAAAAATTGTTTTCTATTCTATGTATGCACCTTTAAGCGAAAAAAAGTTTGTATCGATACAGGTAAGAGTGTTAAAAAAAAATTATTAAAAAATAGCTTATACTTTGAACCATCACAGTCGAAGTTTTTCTCGAAACTATGTTTTTCAAATCTCCAACCACGGTATCTCGATAACCAGTTGACCGATTGAACTCAGATTAGACATGCAGCTCCAGTAGACCGTTTTTCAACGTTGGTAGCAGAATTGAGTCGATATAAAGTAGAATGGTAGAGAATGAAACCCGACCATTTTCTGGCCGTTCTATAAAATTCCTAGAATGGTCAGAAACATAGGAGAAATTGATCATGAAAGTTTAGCATGCCGCTATTCTGTATTTTTTTTTGTTGAATCTGGGGATAAACTTCCGCAAAGCAGAAACTGAATTTCCATCTGAAATATTGCTTACACCTTCATTTTAATGTTACAAGACTTGCCTTAAAAGGATTTTTGGCGAGTTGCAATATTTTTCGAGAAATCGAAATTTGAAAAGTTGTTACTCCAGCACGCTGAGTATATCTATCTTCATTTGAAATACGCTCCTACTATATCTATAGGTAAGAAGCTCAGTTCTACCTATACCTACTAGCTGCGCAACTACGTTTCCGGGCTTTACACATGGGTGGCGCCAACGATACATGTCGTCGAGATACATGTCTGAAGCTGTGTTTTTTGTCGGTTGGACATCTGTCAACAATAACCAGTCGTAATACCAACACACATCGCAAGGCAAAAATATTTTTTCTAACAATGAAGATGTCGAGTTTTGTGCCAAATAAACAGCATTTTTGGGAAGCTTTGCTTTTCTGCTTTATCTTGAAAAAAAAAATGCAGCTGAAGCACTTCGTTTGCTTGAGGAGGCCTACGGCGAACATGCACCATCGAAAACGACTTGTGGAGATTGGTTTAAGGGCCCAGTCCACGTTGGAGCCACGAAAAAAGGCTATTCTCGGGATTTTTTTTTGAGGATTTTATAAAAGATATGAATATAAAAGTTGTTGGGCTTGATGAATAAAGTCTTGAAATAAATTTAAAAAAATTTTACGTCATTTTTATTCATTTTTAAGTATAAAAACTATAGTTTAACGTGACGCCTCAAAAATAGGTGGGCTAGCTAGCTCCATCACAACTTGGCAACGGCTTGTCTGAAACAAAAAAATCAAAGTCCATTAGATTCAGTATGACACCAGCTACAAAATGACCCTCGGATATAAAGTTTTATCAAAAAATTAAAAAATGGCAGCTGAAAAACGAAAAAAAGTAATAAAAACGCGTTTTTTCGCAGTTTTTCGCAAAAAAAAAGAGTAAAAATAAAAATTTTAAAACCATCGAGGGTCATCTTGTTGCCAATCATGTTTACAATATGTGGTTCAAATTTCAAGAGAATCGGTTTAATAGTTTTAGAGATACGATGGAACGAGATTTTGAAAACGTTGTTTCGAGAAAAACGCGTTTGAAGTTTATACTATGAAAAACTCTTACCTAAATTCAATCGGCAATTCCTACACCGTACAAAATCCCTTCTGATTGCTCATCATCGTCGATTTCTTCAAGTCTTGCTTGCTTTCGTTTGGTTCTGGTCTCTTTTGAGCACTCAGAACTGCGGCGGTTTGCAGAGCGAACACGCTCGTCATCGCGATTGTCGGCGAATCCGATGACGATGGGGCCGAGTTCGACGCCCATTATTTCCATTATTTTAAGTACTGGACGAAATCCTTCATTAAAGACACACGCGGAACCTTTGCAGGCAATGTCTACGATTTTTTTGCCGTTGAACATGTGTTTAGGTGCCATATTCTATACGCAGTCGTTAAAACTTTCATTATTGTTTTGTGTATGGCCACCTAAACACCTTTCGAGCAGTTCTGTTTTGGTGAGATCCTCGTAAATAGGTTTTAAATCTTCCTGTACTTCCTCAGAGAGAGCAGGAGGATGTTTGTGGCCGATGGGTCGGCCGAGCGCGCTATACGTTCAGGTAGACGAAATGAGGTCCTGACGTTCAGGTAAAAAAAAAAATACTTAGAGAGCTCGGATTTTCATAAAATTTTGACACAATATTTCTGAATGTATGTACTTTCGAAAACAGTTAAAAAAATCGATTTTTTGAAATTTTCAAAGTGGAATGGCCCCTTAAATAGGTTGAAGCGGTCCAGTTGAGTCAAGTGACGGGTTATGTGTTTTTTTTTTCAATAAACCTTAAAACAATGCATACGAGATATAGATTTATTCTATAGATGATATTTTGTATAAAATATATAATTGAAGGGCAAAATTATGCATTTCTATACTTTTATTACGTGAAAAGAAAAAAACGTTGTGTTACTACCAACTTGAAAGACTATAACATTATTAATTATTATGAAAGAGTCGTAATCTTTTATTAGATTAAAAGGATTGAAAAGATTAAAAATATTAAAAGATTTAAAAGATACGTAATCTCTTATCAAACCTGATGGTTCAATATGGAATAAATATGGTTTTCGATAGGCAAGATGGGTTTTTTTCTTTTATATGTTTACAAAGGTTTAGTTTACGTCAATCCTTTGTTGGAAGTGGTTTATCTTGGTGCTGAATAGCTAAAAAAATCTGGGTCACCCGTAGCGTGAATGTCTTGCCCATCTAACTGCACGTAAAATTACATACATCAAACTATTTTTTAGCTCTGGTGTTTTGTGGTGAATTTTTTTTTTTTAATTCGTAAAGTCTCAGTATAGTCTGGACAATAAAATATATATATACTTTTTTAAATCTTGAATTGTGGGTATCGCTCCAACCTCCTTAAGGCGGGCAACCACTTTAGGAGACTGAAAATTAGATGATTTTTTGGATTTTTTTTGTTGTGAAAAAAAATGGAAATTTCCGCAACTCTGACAATAATTTATTCATATTTTCATACATCTCTGGTAATTTTTTCAAGTTATTTCATGCATTAATTAAGGTGTAATCCGCTGTGTCCCTTGGCGTGTTCTCATCGTCGTTGTCGATTTGCGGGAATTGTGCAGCTCGCAATTCGCATATGAAATAGTCCAACAAATTTTTAGACATTCTTGAGATATTTTTTAAGAACATGAACCTAATTTTTGAAAAAAAAATTGAGAATTGAATGTTGGAACGTGTTTGAAAAAAAATGATCGATTTTTAGAATTTTCTCCCCGTCATTTTGCAATAATAAATATGTTTTAAATAATCGAATCTTTCCAACTTTAGGTTCATGTTGTAATAAATTATATTATGTAATCGTGTTCTAAATCTGAAGATGATCCATCAATTAGTTTTTGAGTTATGATACCCGCGAATTGAAAAAATGTCGTTTCGAGAAAAACACGTTTAAAGTTTCACAAACAAAAAACTCAAAGTCAAATGTGTTTAATCAAATGATAAAGTGTCTTACCGATTAATCAGCGATTCCAGCACCATACAGCAGTCCTTTCTCTTCCTCATGCAACTCATTTGAAGCTTGCATTTCCTCTTTACGAGTTTTTCGAGCTTCTTTTGTCTCTAATAAACTTTTTCTATTTTGCCGAGCCACGCGCATCTGATGCATTTTCTCGGCATATCCGTAGCTCTGCCTGCCAACTACGATTTGTAGTTCATTCATAACCATGAGTAGAGCTGAATTTCCTTTATTGAATAAAAGAGCAGCAAGAAATGCCACTACCTTATTGATTATTTTGTACCCAGAATGGAGATGTTTTGGAGCTAACCGCCAAACGGTCGAGTTTGGGTTTGTTTTGGGTTATGAAAACCTAAATTCAGGTTATGAAAACCCAAATTTGGATTATGAAAACCCAAACAAGCTTTTGAAGCATGTAAAGTGGTTGAAGTGATTTTTTGAAGCATCTAAAGTGGTTGTCCGCCTAAAACGCTTCAGAAGTAGCGATTTCGACACTGAGGACAAGGAGCGGTCCGGAAGACCAAAAACAATTGAGGACGCCGATCTGCAAGCGTTATTGGATGAATATGATACGCGAACTGTCAATGGGCGTCGCTACCCACAACAACTGATCAATTTAAACCATGCATTGCTCGAAAAATGGCCAGAATGGGAAACGACGCACGAACGAGTGATATTGCAGCACGACAACGCTCCGTGCCATCGCACTTTCATCGTCCAGGACACCATCGAAACGCTGAAATGGAATCTGCTACCATACCCGCCGTATTCGCCAGACCAGGCCCCTCCCGATTATCACTTGTTCCGGTCGATGGCGCATGGCTTGGCTGGGTTACACTTGGCCAATATCGAAGAAGTACAAAATTGCTTGCATGAATGGTTTCTGTCTAAAGACGCGTCATTTTATGGTCGCGGTATTCATGTATTGCTAGAGAGATTGCAAAAATATAAGGCTACTGAGGGATGATACTTTGAAAAAACAATTTTTTTTTGTATTTTCCTTGAAATTTTTCATTTTTCATTGATAAAAAAACCCGGGAACGTAGTTGCCCACCTAATATATAAAGGGTGTCCCAAAATTCACGCAGGAAATAATTTACAGTATAGGGTTATGTATGGAATAGCATTTGCATTTGTTTCTCAACAATCACTCGTGGATTTTCTGAACCCCGAATGCGACAATTTTGTTGATTAACGAAGCCATCAAGATGGAAATGAGCCTTATCGGTGAAGATGATTTTGTTCGAAAAATCAGCATCCACTTGTTGTTGTTCCATAATCCATCCAACGAATTCTTTTCGCTGTGCGTGGTCAGTAGGCTTCAGTTCTTACGTCCATTAAACTTTGTAGGCATGATGATGTAAATCTTTCGTGAGAATACGCTCCAAAGAGCTTCTCGAAATGTCCAATTCTTGACCACGGTGCCGGATTGATGTTCCTGGACTCTCAGCAACACTCTCACGAACTACTTCGATGTTTTGTGTTGAACGATTTGTTGAAGAACGGCCAGAGGCGTCTAAGATCACTAATTGAGCCAGTCTTCCTGAATTTTCAAATTCATTTCTTTACAGTTGATGAAGTTAAATCACTATTCCGACCATATTTTAGACGAAAATTGCGAATTGTAGCTGCCAAACTTTCATTGATTTTTAAATATTGCTCAACAATGAGAACGCCTTGTTCTTTTGTGTAGCGCTCCATTTTTAATAACCCTGAACTGTCAGCTATCACGTCTTGTAGCACTAAAATGAAGGTGTATACCAAGTTTAAGATCAAAATTCGGTTTCCACTTTTCGGAGGTACACCCGAATCTGGTACCAAACATCACAACACTCATACCGATGTAGAACATGTTTGGTTTATTTTCACATTCATACAACGTACATAACACTGGTCGCCAATCGGGAGCGTTTTCCGTGCACTGTTATAAACAAACGTACAAAAGTACATGACAATAATTTGTTTTCTAATTTGTACATATTCTGGAAGCATCATTAAACGTGTCTAAAAAATTTCAGAAAGAAAATGAGAACAGTTTAACTTTTCGTCGTCACCCTGGGTAGAATCGACCCGTGGATCAATTTTTGGAGTAAATATATAATAGTTCTCGGCTTCGAATGGGACTGTATTCGCCATCTTACCTGGAGTTTGAAGTATCCTCATATCATAAAATTTACCCTCTTCACATGTCGGAATAACTACTTTTTTTGGAACGCTCACTATGTTACTATTTTTCCCCAAAAGTAGCGTATCTAAGGAGTATTACGTCCAAATTTTAGGTAAAAATGTTGAAAATTCACGGAACTATGATTTTTTGAGCGAAAAAGTGTCCTTTTTGCGTTTGCACCTCTTTATGGATTTTTTTTAACGTGTCGCCATTTTATTTCTTACAAATAAATTTTTCGCACATCATCTAGAAAGTTCAAAGCATGTTCTGTAATTTTTTGAACCACTTCCGACCGATAGTTTGGTGACAATACTTTTTTGAAAACTGACTGGGTAGAATCGGTCCAAGTGTGACTATCGCGATTGAATTTGGAAGTGTGAACACGAAGGGTTAAACGTTATTCCATGCTAAAAATTACTCAAATGTGTCGAGGTCAATGGCCATAACTTCGAATATTTGTTACAATAAATTTTCTGCACAAAAAATTCAGTTACATTATTCGGATATTCTTATTGTCAATACCATCACGATTTCCCGTTTTTACACGTGTATTTTGGTGAAAAATAATTTCAAGGTCATGATATCATAGGTCGTTGGATTCGTCTGAATATCAGCTACAAAGTCTTAATAAAAAAAAAAACATATTCCCATTTGAAAAACCATTGATGACCTTGAAAACGCAAAAACTATGACCTTGACAAAAATGAATTTTTCACCACTGTATCAGCCCTTCGAAATCAATCAAATTACCTCATGACACTTTTTTCATCACTCTAAAGGCAACGGAGATATTTCTGGTGGTCACGTTAAATGGTCCACCCTGTATATATATGTAAAAAATAAGATTACATCAAATTCGATAAAAAATAAAATGTCGATAAAATAAAATGGCGAATACGAGAGGAATTAGATTTCATTTGACGTACTTTTTTGTTGCCTCTCCAAAATCCAATAAATTTCGGAGCAGGGTATCTATCAGTTGCGCGTAAGAGTAGAGAAATATCGATATTACGAGGCATGAAGATCAAGCTCCGGGGCGAGAAAGTGTTTTCCGAACTTGACCCAGTTGGGCGAGTGGGTAGCTCCGGACGCGTCGCCGTCGCGCTCATAGACGACGGTCGAACAATCCGCGACGACGATTCATCGCGTTCGCCAATGTCGAGCGTCACCGCGTCACAGCAAGACACCGCCGGCTTGGTCGAAGCGCAGACCAGACGACGCCAAAGCGGCTACGATATCACCTAGCATCACGCACCGAAGAGAAACGGCCCATTTCGATCAGGAGACCTTTTTCGATAAAGCTCATTGAAACAGAAAAAAAATCGGTTTTGCTCTCCAGCTTAATGGAGGCTTCTACTTTGTTGGGCCAAATTTTTTTTATCGATTTTTCAATCATTTATTATGCGAAAAATATTAAATGTAAAATGTTGAAATTTGGTATTTTTACTAAGCGGTCTTTATTGCGCCTGATATTATTTTTTTTAAGTTTCGACAAAACATGGTACTGGGTAAAATGGAAAAATAAAAAAAATAGTGAGCTATCGAAGGGGAAGTTTAGTTTTTTACCAAACATTTTTGCAGTTTTTTGTTCATAAAATAAAAAACGTTTAAATATTTTTGGATAATTCTAGCTCAACCAATGGAGGAGTTTGTTGTAAATGAGCTTGCCAAATTTCATAACGATTGCTCATTAAGGGCGTGTAGCAGCACTTCCGCAAACTTAAAAAACGTGGCTTCGAGAAAAACGCGTTTAAAGTTAAACTGAAGTTTATATGCGAATATAATTCAAAGTTTCATACTTACACTTAATCTGCTATGCCAGGACCATAGAATATACCTTCCTCTTCTTCAAAAAGTTTTTCTTGTGTCGTCCGCCCCAATCTACGGGCCAATCTTGCCTCTTTTGATGCAGCGGAATGTGTAACGGCAGATTTTTTCACGCCCACCATATTCCATATTTCCCATCTTTTAATGCCTACAGGCCGCTTCTCTTCGTCGGCCTATAACCTTGCGGATTTTATTTATATCGACTTGAAATTTGCTGATCATAGTCTTAAATATTGGCTCTTTGCGATACAGCAAAATCAATTTTTTTTTTGCCCAACAAAATAGAAACCTCCCTTAAAGTATTACTGGTGGATATTAAAAAGTCGCTAAAACTCTTGAAAATTTGAGGAATGATAGTTCTTGATAGAATATAATATATAATACATGAATTATTTTAGAATTTTTTAAATTAAAAAATTAAAATTAATATTTAAAAAGAATGGCCTGAACAAATAAAAAAAATTGCAACAAATAGGGTCGAAGTAGGCCGTGAGACAAGGAAAAAACCTATTTAATTAAAATAGATCCTATTTAAATTATTTTTTTTTGTTTTCGGTGTACTCGCTTTAAAGCTTTATACAGGCTGTCTCAGGACGGAATGTCATCCCTGAAATGGGGGGTTGGGGGTGAAATTCTGAGTCGACTGATATAAGCATGTATGGTTCCCAGGTCAACCCCGGAATTATTATTAATTTTTAAAGACGGGCCAATCAGTAGTGTAGTGGTGCCTGGCGGAGCACGGTAGGAGCACCGCTCCGCCAGGCACCACTACACATGCGTATCGCTCACCGATGTAAGCCCGCTCATCGGGCGCGCCTGATTGGCCCATCTTTAAAAATTAATAATAATTCAGGGGTTGATCTGGGAACCATACATGCTTATATCAATCGACTCAGAATTTCACCCCCAACCCCCCATTTCAGGGATGACACTCCTTCCTGGGACACCCTGTATACATTCATGGTTGGAAAACAAAACTTTTTCGGATTTTTTTTCCTTTCTAATCCTAATAAGGCAATCGATATGAGGTTTGGAGGATTCATTTTCCAAAAAAAAAAAAATCGCGGCCCATTGCCCGGTGTGAAGAGAACGCTGTTTTCAAAAACCGTAATTCTTAATCGATAATTCACTTTCAAAAACCGTAATTCTTTATCGATCGTAAATATCGTGTGTACTTTGCTAGGAAATTTATCTAAGCAGCTACAGTTGAAATTTGAAGTTGATCGCTTGAAAATTGTGAGAAGTACGAATTCGCTCGATTTTGACAACATGGTTTCAAGATAAAGCCTCGTTTAAAGTTTTAAGACCATCGGCGGATAATTGCTGAACATTTTTTTTCACCTAAATAACTATTGCATATCATTCTAGGGGTGTTTATACTACATTTGAGCCAATTGAAAGAAAAAACGAGAATTTTTTTTTTTTCAAGTACATATAAGTTCTTAAGTTTCGCTCAGGTTTCGCGAGCTTTTCATCAAAAAAAGCTCGCGAATTTTTTACTAAAAATTAAGTACTTATATACATATGAACTTAACATGGATGCTTGAGGGAAAACAGCTTCGGCAGACGTTAATGGCTGCAAAACGAATGGAACTAAATCGCCGTAAATTCTAAAAAATATTATATCATCAAGATTTAGAATCAATCGTTTGATTATGTTAAGATTCAAATAAATCGACCGATTAATTGTCGAGAAATTAATTCAAATAATGAGGAGTATCGCCTTTTTCAACGATAAATTAAGGGGCCAGTCCACTTTGAAAATTTCAAAAAATCGATTTTTTTACTGTTTTCGAAAGTACATACATTCAGAAATATTGTGTCAAAATTTTATGAAAATCCGAGCTCTCTAAGTATTTTTTTTTACCTGAACGTCAGGACCTCATTTCGTCTACCTGAGCGTATAACGCGCTCGGCCGATAGAATGGTGCAAGTACCTCAAAGCTAAGGTACTTCAGCAACATTATAAACATCCTCCTGCTCTTTCTGAGGAAGTACAGGAAGTTTTAAAACCTATTTACGAGGATCTCACCAAAACAGAACTGCTCGAAAGGTGTTTAGGTGGCCATACGCAAAACAATAATGAAAGTTTTAACAACTGCGTATGGAATATGGCACCTAAACACATGTTCAACGGCAAAAAAATCGTAGACATTGTCTGCAAGGTTTCCGCGTGTCTTTAATGAAGGATTTCGTCCAGTGCTTAAAATAATGGAAATAATGGGTGTCAAACTCGGCCCGATCGCCATCGGATTCGCCGACAATCGCGATGACGAGCGCGTTCGCTCTGCAAACCGCCGCAGTTCTGAGTGCTCAAAAGAGACCAGAACCAAACGAAAGCAAGCAAGACTTAAAGAAATCGACGATGATGAGCAATCAGAAGGGATTTTGTACGGTGCAGGAATTGCTGATTGAGTTTAGGTAAGAGTTTTTCATAGTATAAACTTCAAACGCGTTTTTCTCGAAACAACGTTTTCAAAATCTAGCTCCATCGTATCTCTAAAACTAATGAACCGATTCTCTTGAAATTTAAACCACATATTGTAAACATGATTCGCAACAAGATGCCCCTCAATGGTTTTAAAATTTCGATTTTTACTCTTTTTGTTGCGAAAAACTGCGAAAAAACGCGTTTTTTTTACTTTTTTCGTTTTCCAGCTGCCATTTTTTTATTTTTTGATAAAACTTTATATCCGAGGGTCATTTTGTAGCTGGTGTCATACTGAATCTAATGGACTTTGATTTTTTTGTTTCAGACAAGCCGTTGCCGAGTTGTGATGGAGCTAGCTAGCCCACCTATTTTTGAGGCGTTACGTTAAACTATAGTTTTTATACTTAAAAATGAATAAAAATGACCTAAATGTTTTTTTTATGTATTTCAAGACTTTATTTATCAAGCCCAACAACTTTTATATTCATATCTTTTATAAAATCCTCAAAAAAAAATCGCGAAAATAGCCTTTTTTTCGTGGCTCCAACGTGGACTGGCCCCTTAATAGTAATCATTGGAAAACTTTATATATATTGAGTTTTTGGGTAATTATTGATAATAATAAGAAGATCTGAACGTATTAATTAAATTTAAAAATTGAGAATTTTTTTGTTGAACAGTTAAAACTCATGTACAGTCACTGACAAAACCTCAGTCAAGCACACGGCAATATCGTGAAATTTGACTTCAATTATTATTAAAAGTGAAAAATTAATATTTCTAAGTGTTAACTTATGATTAAATTAGGTATTTGTAAGGCTAAACATGTTCGACATGATCTAGAGTTGTAAATCCACGATTCGCCCATTTTGGGCTAACTTTTTGCCAAACGGTCCATCCAGTAATACCTTTAGGAGGTTGCTCAGCTATCGCGCAACGTTAAGAATTTGCGGAAGTTTATTGATGATATTTGCGAACAGGTGTTACGACTCCGTGAAAAAATTCGTAATTATTATAATATTGTTAAGCTCTTATACGCGACCGACATAGCAAAAACTACAAAATAACTCTTATACGACTCTCGAAATATAATAAAGATGTTAATAATTGATTACAAATAGGTGAAACATTTTTTCAAATTTTTTATGAATAATTTCAACGAAGAGTGAAGCGTTTTGTCTGCCTCGTTATCGAGATGTTCTTGAAATAAAACCGAACATTTTAGCTGATTTTCGTAAAACGATAAAGCACGCTAGACACGTGGCAACGTTGCTGTCAAGTCGGCCATTTTGAATAGGCTTCCTCGTTATAAATTTCTTACCGCGGTTTCATAAAGAGTATTTAAATGTTTTTCATCAATGTTGTTATTTATGTTCCGCATGATTACAAGAAAGACAGTAATACAACATAAAATGTTTGCAAAAAAGATAATAATAAAAATTTGTTTATCGGCAATCAAACAAACTGAACGAATATTTGGGGGAGTACAAAAAATATTGAGGCCAAGCTGTGTTTTTTCTTCATGTTTAATATTTTTTATCCGTATTTCCTTTTGACAGAAGCTACAGTGCATGTGTTTCGACATAACCTTCAAATCAATTATGCGTCGTCCCTCGACTGCGCATTCATTTTCCGTCTCAAGTACTTTTCTTCACATCTTTTTATTTTCTAATGGCTTTAACTGACGATTGTGCTGTTTTTCACTTTGGAGTTTTTTCCTTTCCATCTTTTCATTTTCGGCGAGCACAAAAACGGAATTAACGAAGGTTGCTTGACGGCCAAGCGGTCACGATGTCGCGTTAGTATCTAAACTCAGTGCTACCAGATACTGAGAACAAAATTGCGCATTTGCCACATTTCAACGTCATTAATAACGTTTTCGCGATGTAAATAAATAAAAAAAAAAGATCAACGCCATTCCTAAACATTCAATTATAAGCATTCCACATATCTTTCAGCTGAAATTTGGTTATTTTACGCAACCGAAAATTTGGTTATTTGAAGGTGGCGGCCGTTACAGACACTCATGTTTAAGCATATGCGTTCCGCCTCTTGCCGCCTGCCCCGCAAAGATCCTGAGCAACTCAAAAGATCCTCGCAACCTCTTTAATAATAATCGTCGCAAATTCAATATCATACTTTACCCTTCGTAGTCACCCTGGGTAGAATCGACCCGTTGATCAATTTTTGGCGTAAATATATAATAGTTCCTGGCTTCGAAAAGGACTGTAATCACCATCTTACCTGGAGTTTGAAGTATCTTTATACCATAAAATTTACCCACTTCACATATCGGAATAAATACCTTTTTTGGAACGTGCACTATGCTATTAGGTGTATGATTTAATTTTTATAGATATGTCAGCAAATTTATTTAATATAAAAAAATAGAGAAAAAAGAACTTAATCTTGGAAACATTGCCCATCGTTTTCTATGACCTTGCGTCATCTCTCAGGTAACATACGAATGCCGTCGCGAAAGAAACTTGCTGGCTTCGAGGCGATAAAGTCATCGACGATTTAAGGTAAAAATTCGGAATTGTCACTCCTGTCAGAATCAAGCTGATTTTTTTGTTGTGTGGTTTCTTACAGTTAAAAAACATCATATTTGATATTATTATGG
Source organism: Ophion ventricosus (assembly GCA_963932345.1). Taxonomy (NCBI): domain Eukaryota; kingdom Metazoa; phylum Arthropoda; class Insecta; order Hymenoptera; family Ichneumonidae; genus Ophion; species Ophion ventricosus. The sequence goes on from OZ010719.1 coordinate 19,739,514, forward strand.
CAGCGCATCAACAAAAACAATTTCGTTCTACGCACCCCACGATTCTACGCACCCATCCGAGGTGCCCTCCGCTCACCCCCGTGTTCTACACACCCTGCGATTCCGCACACCCATCCGAGGTGCCCTCCGCTCACCCCCGTGTTCTACACACCCTGCGATTCCGCACACCCATCCGAGGTGCCCTGCGCCCACCCCTGTCCCGAGTAGAAATATTGTCAGGCTGGCTTGATATTTGATCCGGGCCTGATCACGTTGTAGTAAGGAGGCCTTACTTAAGGTATGCCTCAATTTGCCTGATCCGGTCGGTGTCAGGTGATAGTCAGGCAACTGGATGTAGTGTTTCCTCCAGTTGCCTGATCCAGCTAGCTTCAGGCTATGGTCAAGTAAGTGGACTTACGGCTTGCTTCAATTCGCCTGATCCAGCTAGCTTCAAGCGTTGGTCAAGCAACTGGACTTACGGCTCCGGCAGCCGTAAGTCCACTTACTTGACCATAGCCTGAAGCTAGCTGGATCAAGCAACTGGAGGAAACACTACATCCAGTTGCCTGACTATCACCTGACACCGACCGGATCAGGCAAATTGAGGCATACCTTAAGTAAGGCATCCGGATTACAACGTGATCAGGCCCGGATCAAATATCAAGCAAGTCTGACAATATTTCTACATAACCGGACGAAAGTGCGGCAGTAATCTCGTGCGTTTCATTCCGTATTGACGTGTTCTCGATTGTTGTCATTGCGATATTTATTTGAGGTAAGATAACTGTATATACCGTTTTGTTATATTCCAACAATAAATTTTTATTTTACTTACTTTTTCAACACTTTTCTGTTTCCTTGCATGCGTTTATTTGCATTTTTTCTGTTGCCCACGTGTAGCCATTCATTTCGGTGAAACATAACCTATTTTCGAATTCGAAATGCACTGCGGACATAATGGGCATTACATTCACATTACCAATATTTGGTTTGTCTACGCTGACCGGGCTAACCTGCACCGATGGCATCACATTCTTCGGTACCGATTAGCCCGGAGAGCGTAGGCCAACCAAATAATGTTAAGTTCCCAGTGTAGTGCGATCCAGTAAATGTGATTCCATCGGTGCAGGTCACTTTTTTCCAAAGTAACCTGCACCGATTTTTCAAAGTCTATTTCGCATTTTTGCTATATAAAAAATATATAACAAAGTTTTATTTATTTTACACATAAAGAACATGTGATAAAGTAGAGTAATAAGAAAAATATAAGTGTGATAAAGTAGAGTAATAAGAAAAATTTGTGATAAATAAGATTCCTATTTAGTTTATAAAATAAAGTATCAACGTTATTTGTAATTTGTGTCTTTTTCTATTTTGGGTTTGCGTGGTATTTTTTATTTCAGGAATAAATAGGACATCCACAGCAGAGGTTTATTCCATCATCCTGACTAGGCGATGATGTTTCAATTCAATTAATCCTTGAAAAATTAAGCCCTGATCAGGCTTAGATTTTTTGCACTGATCAGGCCTTTATTTTTTACGCTGATCAGGCTTTGATTTTCTATCCTGATCAGGCCTTTATTTTGCACTGTAATCAAGCCTTGATGTTCTATCCTGGTCAGGCCTTGATTTGTTTCACTGATCAAGCCTTGACGTTCTATCCTGGTCAGGCCTTGATTTTTTTCACTGATCAAGCCTTGATGTTCTATCCTGATCAGGCCTTGATCTTTTCCATTGATCAAGCCTTGATTTTTTACCCTGATCAGACCGAAGTCAGGGAAAGTGTCACAAAAATGATCAGGGCTTGATAAAAAATCCTGATCAAGGCATGAAAAAGAAATCAGGATGCCTGATCAGGCCTTTATGGTAGCCGGAGCAGGATTTCTACTCGGCGTGTTCTACGCACCCCACGATTCCACGCACCCATCCGAGGTGCCCTCCGCCCACCCGAGTGTTCTACGCACCCCACGATTCCACGATTCGTGGCCTCGATGCTAAAGTATAGAATTACCCTCTTGGTAATTGTTTTTGTTGATGCGCTGTCATAATAATAGTAAATATGTTTTTTTAACTGTAAGAAACCACAAAAAAAATCAGCTCTATTCTGACAGGAGTGACACTTCCGAATATTTACCCGATTTAACGCACATCGTCCAGCGTTTTGAACTGTTTATCCACTAAGGCGTGCTGTATTGACCGGAACAAATGGTAGTCGGATGGGGCCAAGTCTGGTGAATATGCCGCGTGCGGGAGAACTTTCCACCCCAAGTTCAAGAGGGTCTTCTGAGTCGCGCGAGCAACGTGAGGTCGAGCGTTGTCATAAGGCAGTATGACTTGCCTGCTCCCTTGCCCAGTAAATAGCCTTTTCTGATCAAGTTCTTCGCTCAGTTTGTTCGATTATCGGCTGTAGCGTTCCGCAGTCACCGCCTGGACCAGTTTCCAGGAGTTCGTAATAAAGCATACCCTTCATATCCTGTCCAGGGCGCGGCTGGTCACTAATATCGAAATCACCACTTGTAAAACGTTTGTACCAATAATTACACGTTTCATAAGACACAACGTCACCACCAAGAACACTACAAATTGATTCCCGTGCTTTAGAAGCATTTTTTCCTTGTTGGAATTCATATAAAATGCAGTGCCGAATGTGCTGTTTATCAGTTGCCATCGTAAACTCTGCTATTCTGAGAGGTTAATTAACTCACGTAAACTTGTCGTTCGATGTTTTGAAACCTTGCGTCCGATCCTTTCAAAACCACAAAAGACCGCGAAAAGATTTCGATTTTAAATATATTTTTAAGCTCGAAGAAAAAATCTGTAAAAATCAAGTCATACCCCTGATACTATTTTTTTCCCAAAAGTCGCATATCTAAGGAGTATCACGTCCAAATTTTAGGTAAAAATGTTGAAAATTCACGGAACTATGATTTTTTGAACGAAAAAGTATCTTTTTTGCGTTTTCACTTCTTTATGAATTTTTCTTAACATGTCGCCATCTTGTTTCTTATAAATAAATTTTTCGCACATCATCTAGAAAGTTCAAAGCATGTTCCGTAATTTTTTGAACCACTTCGGACGGATAGTTTGGTCACAATACTTTTGTGAAAACTGACTGGGTAGAATCGACCAAAGTGTGACCACCGCGATTGAATTTGGATGTGTGACCATGAAGGATTAATATCTCCACGCCTTGGGGGTAAAAGCTAGTTATTTCCTACTTATCGAGAGCAAATTGTATCGGGACGTTTACCTCACGATGTATTCGTTTGCATAAGAAAATCCAATTTTTGCACATGTCGCAAGCAGCCGCACGTGAATGGGGTTAGAACAGGGGTGTGACAACGTTTCACGTTGGACGTGCAACAGTCACCGTGGAGGGCCACCTTCGAGACGACTACCGTTGCTCCCACGTTTTTTTTTCCTCTATACTCGATGTATTATTTATCTAGGTGGTTCGCAGTCACCCCCCCCCCCTGCCACTCTTCCTTCTCCTCTCTCACCGTCTGAAGGTTTGTGTTTATTCACTGTGTGTCAATTCTCTCGGTGCCAGCATTCGAGCCTCGGCCATCCAGCTATACACCCCGTCGACTTGACGATATTGCCAATATGTTCGAATCCAAAAAAAAAACTTTCTCGACGAAAAAAACTTTATCGACGACATCGAGGAAAGCTCTGCCCCGTGACAAAAGATATTACGACGACAATGGAATGAACAAAATAGATTCGATTCTTCTTTACGTCTTCGTTGTTCATTTGAAAATGTAATAAAGTTCTCGAGACATCTAGAGATCGATTCGAGGCTGAGAAAGATTGTTCGATTTGTTTTTTTTTAAATATATTTCACGTCCATTGTTTCTTCGTATGCCCTTTCAGACTTTTACGACCTCATTCCTTTTACTCGTAGGCAGTTTTTATTCTCGAGGGCACAGGGAAACTGTGGAAAACCACTTTTCACTGATTTTCAGTTGTTCCATTGGAAACTCGGTAATATTGCAGAAATGAGGAAAAAATATATACAGCCACCGCTTATCGCGAGAACTCTTCTAGAGACAAACGAACGGGGGTGGGGGTGGAGGGTATCTATTTTTTTATCCCAAATGTACGCTAATACACTTACGTTACGTGTTTGTTTTTTCGTATGGTTATTTTTATCATCGTAATTCCTCGGATTGATTATCGTTACACTGACAGAAAAATTCTTTTGATATTAATTTCTTTTGATATTTTAAAAATTATTTTGATATTAACTTCTTTTGATATTTAAAAAAAAAATTTCATACTAACTTCTTTTGATATTTTTAAAATTCTTTTGATATTAACTTCTTTTGATATTTTAAAAATTCTTTTGATATAAACTTCTATTGATATTTTTATCATCGTGATTTCCGGAGTGATTATCGTTACACTGACAGAAAAATTCTTTTGATATTAACTAGATGCGTCTACTTGATTTTTTTTTCATTTGAATTAACTAGATTTTTCGTGAAATCAAATTATTTATTTTCAATATATTTATTTATTCAAATCAAGATCTGTTCAATATCGTCTAATAACTAAATATTTTATTTATTCCTAATAAATCTATGATTTGGCTTCATCTGGTAGTAAAAGACAAGAGACAGACGGGAAGATGGTACACGATTCAGTTTCTCGAAAATCTCATGGCTTTGTTTTCATTAGAAGACTGTTGTAAAATTCTGCAGTTGAGAAAAAAGGTTAGTCATTCTATACACAAATAGGCGCGCCTATTAATAAAAGACACGGTGGTACCTGTCTTTTCTTCCGAACAACAGCCTTGTTAGTGAAAAACAAAAAAAAAATAATTTAACTTTTTCTATATCATGACTTTTATGTCATGAAACAATATTCCTTTCTCGTATTCGTGAAATATATGGTGTTTTATCTTTATTTATATAATTTGAATATATTTAATATTTAAAAAGAATAGCTTGGACAAATAAAAAAATTGCAACAAATATGGTCGTAGTAGGCCGCGAGACAAGGAAAAAACCTGTTTAATTAAAATAGATCCTATTAAAAAAAAATTTTTTTGCAGTGTCCTCGCCCTAAAGCTTTACATACCTTCATGGTTGGAAAACAAAACTTTTTCGGATTTTTTTTCCTAATACTAATAAGGGAATCGAAATGACATTTGGAGGATTTATTTTACATATCTGTAGGTATTCAAATGAATTTTTCATTTTCCAAAAAAAAAATAAAAAATCGCGGCCCATTGCCCGGTGGGAAGAGAACGCTGTTTTTTCTCCTCATGTGTTTTTCCTCCTCATGTGGACTCGTTGAGCAAGTAGAACGAAAAATAAAAAATCTTCGTAATCTGCATGGGTTTTGATAGCGAAGTATACGCGATCATTACAAAATATTGATTTTAGGAAATTTGCCATTATTTAGAAGAAAAAAAACCGTAATTCACATTCAAAAATCGTAATTCTTAATCAATCGTAAATACCGTGTGTACTTTGCTAGGAAATCTATCAAAGAAGCTACAGTTGAAATTTGAAGTCGATCGGTTGAAAATTGTAGGAAGTACAAATTTGCCCGATTTCGGCAACATGGTTTGAACGTAAAGCCGCGTTTAAAGTTTTAAAATCATCGGCGGATAATTGCTGAACATTTTTTTTCACCTAAATAATTTTTGCATATCATTCTAGGGATGTTTATACTACATTTGAGCCAATTAAAAGAAAAAACGAGTTTTTTTTTTTTTTTTCAAAGACATATAAGGACTTAAGGTCCGCTCGGGTTTCGCGAGCTTTTTCGTCCACGGTGAAGGCCGCGAGTCTCGCTTCGCGGCACTTTCACTCCGCCGCCCCCTGCCCCAAAGGGTATCGATCCGACCTCGGAAAATAAAAGCAGATGAAGAGAACAGCCGAGGCAAAGAGGGCTCGGATGGAGTGACAAATATCACCCGCATATTCTGTACGTGTGTGCGCGCAGATCTGTGCATAGTTTTTTTTTTTTTCAATTTAAGATGCGATCAAGTTCCAGCGGCTGAATAGAAAAAAGAGGTGAATGTGCTCCTACATCGAATCTCGATTGTGAGATAGGGGCTTGATCCTCGCTATATTCCCGTCGTACTGTTCGTCGATCATTAAACTTGTGTCATTTGTTCGAGAGATTGGAAAAGTCGAAAGACACGTGCTTCTTTCTTTTTTTTTCACATCGATGCAAAAAAAATGGAACGACGTTTTAACTTTTGTTTTTTTTTCCCTGCCATTCGAGGATTAAAAAAATATCGATTCTGGTCCGGAGGAGACCAAGTTCTAAAATCCTGAGGTAGGAAAAAAGGGCGTGTGTACTTCTAGGATTAAATTGCTCGTCTCTCGAGCGTGTGTACTCGTGCACACAATTTTTCAAATTCTTGAGCAAACGATTAAAGTCATGGTCGCAAAGACTGTACGGAATGGAATAAATACGGAGCGTGAGTTCACACACCGAGAGGTAAAGATCTATTCATCAACGCCTGTGGGATTACTCGGCGCTACTAGGCTTGTACGAATAATTCGCTCTTGGCGCGTTCTCAATTTTTTTGCTCGCGTACGAGTGATTTTTCTTGGGGAAAAGCCCCTCTTAATTCGGACAAACGAGAAATTTTCTTTTGTTATTTTTTTTTTTTTTTCGTTATCCGTTCTCTTGCGTGTCTCTTGAGAGGATCACCTTTTTTTTCCCCGAGTACTGAGACATTTTTCTGCTCGGCTTTTTTTTCATTGCAATAATTGAGGGGCAAAGGAGCTGGGAGGGAGAGGGAACATTTCGACGATGAATTCAAAGATGAATCCGACTGCGAATCAACAGTCGAACTCACAAATGTCATCTTATATATTTGATTTTTAAGTATCGATGTAGCCCGTGCAGAAATATTGTCATGGATACAATCCGATTCGGACTAGGATCCTGATTTCTCAATCGGGATCCAGTCGGATATCGGATTGGATCCAGGAGCGAAATGTAACGAACGCAAATCGGATTCCAGCCAGGATCCTAATCCGGAACTATTAAGGACTCTAGTCAGAATCCAAATAGAAACTTTGCATATGATCCAGGCTAGAATCCCGAACTTCTAGAACAACATCTAGTGCGTTATCGAATCAGATCCCTGAGATCGATGTAAAAATCAACAGGAGATACCAATCCGTATCAGCTGGAGACACTGGACGTTTTCTGAAATCATTTATTCAAGGATCTGAAAAAGATTAGGTCAACATTGGTGCTACAGTATAACTGTCAAAACTTATATCAAAGACATTTATAATTGATTAGGATAAAACTAATACATCTATTGTAACTATATTCACCATTGCAAGCATTCTTTTCGGCAACTATAATCGACGAGAATAAAAATGTTTCTTACCAATAATGGTATTACAACAGGTATTAATTTGAACTTAACGAATAACCGAAATATTTAATAAGACAAAAAAGTAAAGCAAGTGGTTCGTGGTTTTTGAAATCGCGGTATTCTTGTAAGGAAATTTTAAGTTCTGGCTGGGAAGACATTGTCTGAATGTATTTCGCTAACGATCCACCAGATGGTTTCAAGCGAAGCGCTCCGCATAACCAAGGTCTCGTATAGAAATTTGAGTCGGGAAAAAGTACTGCCTCTTATCTGCATTCCCTAGATAATATCAGGCCATGGTCAGGCTGTCCAACGCTGATCACGTTCGCCATGTAACAGGTCTTAGGCCAGGCCCTAATCCGCCGTTCTCTTTTTCGGGTGCTGATCAAGAACTGACGAGGAAAGGGATCGGAAAATCGCCGCGAAATGACGAGCAAGGTGATAGTGTACTGATAGGGCCATGAGAGATAAACCGGTGGCCGAATAGACCCGTGCAGGAATATTGTCATGGATACAGTCAGATTCGGACTAGGATCCTGGTTTCTCAATCATAATCCAGTCGGATATTAGATCGGATCCGGAAGCGAAATCTAACGCTTGCAAATCGGATTCCAGTCAGTACGCTAATCCGGAAATATTAAGGACTTTATTTAGAATCCAAATAAAAACTTTGCATATGATCCAGGCTAGAATCTCGAACTTCTAGAACAACATCTAGTTCGTTATCGAATCAGATCCCAGAGATGAATGTAAAAATCACCAAAAGATACCGATCCGTATCAGCTGGAGACGCTGGACGTTTTCTGAAAACATTTATTCAAGGATCTGAAAAAGATTAGGTAAAAATTGATGCTACAGTATAACTGTAAAAACTTATATATTTTAATAACAGAATTTCGAACATAATTCTTTACATTGAATATAAAAATTCGAAAAAAAAAACAATCTATAGACCTTGAAAGACATATTTCCTGGAGAAAGGTGATATAGGTTATGTATTCTAATTAATTATATTTAAATTAAATGGAGATCGTTCGAACTAAGAAAATATGTATTTAATTTGCTAAGAAAAATGTATTTAATACTTATTTGAAATACGTATTTCAAATAAGTGCCACCACGGCTCCGCCTTGTGCTACGTAGTGGGCGCCATCTGGATTTCGATGAGGATACCCCTTCTAGGAAATCTGTATCATATCCCGATCGGAGCTTAGGTATTCCTAAGAAATTTCTGCATTGGATCTTACATCGGACGTCTCGACACTGACCACAATCAATTATACCTAATTCCTACCTAATTACCAATTACTGTCTAATCGTTACTACCGGTGCAGACGTGTTGTTGGAATGTCCTCAGATCCCATTCTTGGCAGTACACGTTTTATTCGGACCCTTGATTTCTCGCTAGCACCACGTATCTGGAACGGCACTTCTGTTGTACAGTATCGAGAATCAATCAACGTCCGTGGAGTGTGATTTGATGATGCCCTTTCTTGGAAAGAACAAGCCGAAGGTGTTGCCAAAGCTGTCAACTCGCGGTTATATCGATGGTCCCGAGCGGGTCTATCTTATCTCGCTCAGACCTTTACGCAGTAGCGTAATTGAAAGGGTCCCAGATGTACTAGCGTAACTCTCGCGTCCTCCGCGAAGTATCGTATCTCGGCAGACCCTGTTCATTCTAACGCATCTCCGGCCGCGCGTGAGATCCATCGTATCTCCCGCAGCCTTAGAACGGAGTATCGTAACTCGCCGACTGCGATATGCTCTATCGTATTTCAGATGCACCAAAACGTTTCATCGTAAGTCGAAATTTGGTGATTTTTGAAAAACATCACTACTAAGTTCGTTCGAGCTTGAAGAATGCCCAGACAAAATTTTAAATCATTTTGATAATTTTTTGTGCTGTAATTAATTAAAGTAAAACAAGATATCGTATCCCCCCGCGCTCTGAAAGTTCCATTCTAGTTTCTGCTCTATCGTAAGTCGTCGAAAATCTCGACGACTTACAATGAAAGAATAAGTTATGTAACGATAACAGTTATAAGTATGTTATTATTATGACATGAATGGAAATAATATAATAATTCATTGATTTAAACAGATAATTAATTACTCATGAAATATAGAAAAATAATAATCGTAATGATATTATTAACACCTTTTGAGATTGGGCGACACAAGAATTGTATTACGGTTATCACTATATCTATTCGTTTGAAAATCGACTGAGATTTCGCGATTTTATTTGAAACAAAAATTGATTACCAGTTACAAGATATTTTATTTTTAAATTTTATTCCGAAAACTTTACATAGTATGAAACAATTTCATTAGAAAAAAATATGCATTAGGTATATCTCTACAAGCAGCTATTTTTCATACAGTTCCATACAAATTATTAGCACACATACATGTGCTAATAATTTGAATGAAAGACCTTTGAAATGAAAGAATATTATGATAATAGTATATTATGTTTCTATTTTCACAACCCTTTTCATGTGTAAAAAATATTCTGCATATAATGCGCAATATTTAGACATAAATGTTATGATGATTCAGTGACATTTTATTTTTGAGAACGCGAAACTTTCAAACCGCGTTTACTGAAAACTTGCGATTCGTAGATACGATGAAACGTTTTGGTGCATCTGAGATACGATAGAGCATATCGCAGTCGGCTAGTTACGATACTCCGTTCTAAGGCTGCGGGAGATCCGATGGATCTTACGCGCGGCCGGAGATGCGTTAGAATGAATAGGGTCTGCCGAGATACGATACTTCGCGGAGAACGCGACAGTTACGCTAGTACATCTGGGACCCTTTCAATTACGCTACTGCGTAAAGGTCTGAGCGAGATAAGATAGACCCGCTCGGGACCATCGATATCAGCTAAAGATCTGCCGTAGTTTTCTCCCGAATCACATACGAGCAAAACTCGTCACTGTGCTAATCCTGCCTGTCATTGACTATTGCTGTCGCGCTACCTTAAGGATGGCTAAGGAGTACAATGCCATTGTCACGGTTGCTCTCAATTCGGGTATGCGTTTCATTTTTGACATCTCGTGATACGAGCATATCTCTACTTTTTCGCAGAGGCTATGATGGCTACGACCAGACTGTAGGCGAAAGTATTTTATGCTTCGAATTGCATAGGAAGTGCTTCACTATGGCAGACTAGCGCATCTGCAGTCTCTGATCGTAGTGAATGGGCCTAGGTACAGCCTGATGTTCCGGGCCAAGCACGATCTCTTGGCAGTCCCACACTTCCGCACTGAGTACTGGAGACACCCTTTTTCTTTTTCGGCTGCGGTCTTGTTGAAGGTAGTAGTCTCGCCAAGGCGTTTTTCTATAGATTTTTGAATTTTATTTTGAGGACCCATTCAGGACACTTATTAAGTGATTATCTGCAAAAATTCGAAAGGATGCACAGTTGTGTATTCCAGATATTGGCAATCAAAGACTGCACGGTTTTACACGTGTTCTTATAGGAGAGCAGTGGAAAATTTCACATTTCACGCAATAACTTCGAAACATCTTGACAGATTTTTTTTCTTAATTCTTGATTACAGAGGAACATATGACGAAGTCGGTAAATAAAAATCATGAATTTTGACCGTCTAGTTTCAGAGATATAGCGATCTAAATTAGGTAATGTTTAGCGACGCTAGCGCCAAACATCACGACAAAATTCGCTGGACTTGCGACGTTGCCACGATTTACGCGCTCGCTAGACTACAGTAGTGTGTGCATATGCGTATACGCAGAGTATCTACTTATTAGTAGCCGGACTGGATAGTCTGATACAAAAGTGGTTCGGGTTAGGTGATGGAGGGAACGTTGTTATTTTTGGAACTCTAAACATTATATTAGGCGTTTTCATCATTACTTTATAGATTTTTACATGCCGATAAGATATGCAGCCTACATTATAAGTATATTTTGCAATATTTCGAAGCTTTCATCGATTGAGCGGAGAATAAACGTTTCAACGTGACTGAGGCGAGACTACTACCTTAATGCCCTTCCATCAGGCAGCCTTAATCCCAGCAGGGAGATTTTCGAAAACCTCCTTGTTCCGAACCGCACAGTTTGGAACAAAAAGTCTTCAAGATAAAAATAAAAATGGAACATTATATATAATAATCTCTGTACTATTTTTAAATCATCTTATTAGAACCTTTTTTGTAACTTTCCTTAAAAATATATATATGTATTAACAAATATATTCTAGGCCTCGTATACATAAGTTGTAGAGTGTGTATGTTTACTGGCTACGTAAGGCAGTATTGTAATGACCTGATCAGGCAGCATTATAAATGCCTGGCCAGGCAACCAGATAAGGACCATATGTAACAGAACGTTACACTTTCTCGCAGGGCGCTATCGGGTTCCCTTACAAGTGCCCTACAGGGCAGCCAGGCAACCTGAAAGCATCCTAAATCAAACGCTATCGAAATTTCTACGTGGGTACTTGTTTTATTCGCTTGAGATTCAATATAGCGATAGTAGTGGCATCCGCCTGTTGTTCGGAATAATTCAGAACGATTTGAATCGCCTCTCCAGCTTGTCTGTGTGTGACTGGTTTAATCGATAGCAAACTCTCAGAGCTGTCGGATTCATTTTCTACCTATGATCCCATAGACAATGTCTTCCATTGTTTTAGAACGTCTCGTATCAGATCTTCGTCCGTGAGAGCTTCACGTCTCGAATCACTATTATCGCAGTGCAACCACGGCTCGATTTCCGATTCTTTTATTCCTTACAATTCATCTACATCTTGCAGTACTGCTGCAAAGCCGTAGAACGATAGAATATTCTCAGATGTCTCGAGAGAATCGTTCTGGATCTCAGTGACGTCTTCTGCTGGCATTGTTTTCGATATGATCATGCAATACTTTTTTTTTTACTCCACTCCATGCACGAGCGTGATAAATTGTATGTAAATTGTCTCCTTGATGTGGAACGAATTCCAGAATGCCAACGCAACTACTGTGTGTTGGGACTCAAAAGGTGTGCTGCTGATTGACTACCTACATGATCAAAGGACGGCGAGTGCGGCCTTCTACTGCCAGCTGCTGGATCACGCCAAGACTGCTTATCGCAACAAACGACGCTGGCAACCAATTCGCGATGTCCTCCTTCTGCATGACAACGCGCGACCGCATACAGTAGCTTTAAATCGTGATAAATTCACTAAATTACACTGGCAAGCTCTTGAACCTTACAGTTCAGACTTATCCCCACGTGATTACCATATGTTTGGTCCACTGAAGGAGGCATTAGGAGGGGAAAGATTTGAAGATGACGCTGCGGTCGAACCTTGCGTGCGCAATTGGCTACTGAGGCAGCCATCTTCTTTTGTTCATGAAGGGATCAAAAAGCTTCCTATACAATGGAGAAAATGTATTTTTGTTGAAGGAAACTATGTAGAAAAGTACGGCACTCCATTTGTATTTTTATAAAACACCAAAAAGTCTCTATTTAAAAATTCCGGTTTATATTTGAATGACCCTCGTAAAATATCATATATGATCGTTCAATGAAACCGGTCATTTATTTCTCAACAATGATAGAAAGTAAAATTGTATTACAGAGCAAACAGACATCTTTTAAATATTGTGTAAACTCTTGGGGAAAAAAGCGAAAATTTCATTCACAATGAGTTCAAATCACGCGATAAATAGCTAATAAGTTTTGTACAAAATGACTAATAATACGTATATATCCAAATGTACCCGTGCAGAAATTTCTTAGGGATACCTAAGTTCCGATCAGATCTCGATCGGGATATTATACGGATTCCCTAGAAAAGGTATCCTCATCAGAATCCAGATGACGCCCACCACGTACCACAAGGCGGAGACGTACTGGCAAGAATTTGAAATAAGTATTTTAAATACACAATAAAAACATTTTTCTTAGAAAATTAAATACATATTTTCTTAGTTCGAACGATCTCAATTTATTTTAAATATAATTACTTAGAATAACTAACATATATCACTTTTCTCCAGGGAATATAAGTCTTTTAAGGTCTATACAGGGTGCCCCTCTTATCTCTGCCACCCGAAATAGCTCGGTAATTATCGACGTCACAAAAAAATGTTCCAGACAAAAGTTGTACGGTGTGAAGAGGGCCATCAAATGCAACCATTTTTTTTGTATTTCGGTGGAGGCGCTGACGCACAGTGAAGGTCACCTCCACTTTTTTAAATGAAATGGTACATTCCATTTAAATCGAAATTATTCGAAATCGAAGTAGATCTTGTTCTAGAAGTTCGGGATTCTAGTCTGGATCCTATGCAAAGTTTCTATTTGGATTCTGTCTAGAGTCCTTAATACTTCCGGATTAGGATCCTGGTGGGAATACGATTTGCGAGCGTTACATTTCGCTCCCGGATCCGATCCGACCGGATCCCGATTGAGAAACCAGGATCCTAGTCCGAATTGGACTGTATCCATGACGATATTTCTGCACAGGTATTATGACAAACATGCGTATTACTATAAAGAAAAAGAGGGCCCTGCTTATACGCCCACGCAGCCCGGCCTAAGTATTTAGGATCCAATGGGTCATCGTATTGGATGCCTATCAGGAAGCAGTCACAAGTATGGGAATCCAAATCGAAGCCCTGCGACAATTTCTACACAGTTTTAAATAAACACAATGGAAATAGATCGGAAAGTGTATCGCTGGCTCGCTTGATATAAAAGAGCATGTTTAGCCGCAAAGTTGCCTTCGAATTTGCGTATAGGCTTCGTTAAAGATTGAAGCTTTCGACCTTGTCGAAACGAGCGTACGCGAAGGATTCATTGCGAACGATATCGACTCTCGAAACATTTTATTCCACCCGAATGTTTTTTTTTGCTCCGAGCTTAGAAAGCTACTCAGAAATTCGTATCGAGTTTCGTGTGTCACAAGTCGAATACAAATGCCCCTCAGACGCGGCCCTCCCCCGGCGTCGTTTCGAACCCTACGGTTCGGGACTGCCCCCCTGGACGAAGAGGCACGTGTAAGCGGAGGGTATAATCGTGACGGGCGCGATCCGGAGGAGCCAGCTGGCGCCGTCATCCGACGCGACGCTCAGTCTGCCGGCGTCTTTCGTACTCGTTGTGTGCTGTCTCTACTGAGCTCCGCACGTTTACTCGTCCCGCGTACACCAGTCTCTCTCTCTCTCTCTCTCTCTCTCTCTCTCTCTCTCTCTCTCTCTCTCAATGCGCAAGTGCGATGATATAAATCGCGAGGTGTCCTTCGAATATCGCACTACACTTTTCCGCTCAACAGTTGTACCGCTATCGTTCGTATAAATACTAAAGTACCGCTAATGTCACGCCGCCGATGAACTTTCGACTTGCGGCTGTGCAAACGTCAAACGCAGCGTGGCTCTTCGGCTCCTTTTGTTTTTACATTTTTTTGTTTGGGGAATATTCGTCAACGCGCTTCTGGCTCTAGTGGTGAATTCGACGATTCGATTGAATTGAATTCGAACGAATTCAACGATCGGTTATACTTTTATACCGGTGAAAAATTTGGGGCTGGTGTTTGAGCATGGAAATCGGTATCGACCCGGTGTGAATAGTGACGAGCAACGTATATCTCAATTCTTCCTATGTATGCGTAGAGCTTGGACTAACGGAGCTTTTTTTTTTTTATTACCGCGATTATTACGATATCAACAAGTTTATCGGAATACCGGTATCGCGATATTTTCCGATATTTATGTGAAACCTTGATTAAAAACGTTAGAATATTGAACGTGGAGATGGAAGTTGTGGAAATAATAGTGTATTGCTAAGTGAAACCACAGGATTTCTTGAAAAATCACAGTCTTTTATTGAGATCGCCATTGATTATACATTTCTAAACATTACTATGTTCTTGAATATATCCAAAACAACATAAAATAAATAAATAAAAATTAAGAATTTTTATGCAAGTCGAATAAGTAGTAAAGAGGCAAAATTAAAATAAGGATATTTTATGCAAGTCAGCGTAGCGGTAGCTACCAGAATGCAAACAAATGGAATAGCTTTTGACAGGCGGGCAACAGCATGGTCACTTTAATTAACGCAATGGAAATTGTTGAAACAATGACCGCAAAAAATAGCGGACATCTAAAGTTTCGTCTTTCAGAGACGACCTTACTTTATTGCAAGTCTAAGCCGTGGAAAAAACAACCCTTTCTGAATATACACTCGTGGGTAGTATAGTCAATAGATATCTATACACCTTGTTTAAATGAAGACACCGACTACCGTCGTTTTCAAATAGTGCCATTTCAAGCCGTATCATTTGATTCATCTTCATCACTTTTTTCTCTTACTTCATCATATATGGGGATGTCCATTAATTACGTGGGCTCCAAATGGGGGGGGGGGATCGACGAACATCTCACGTCAACTCTGTAATTCGGAAAATATACTATTATAACATTTTGTAAGGTACAGGGTGAAAATATAGACACCTTAAGGCTCAGATTAATCAGCCTTATTAAGTATATATATCTTTGTAATAAACAGTTTTTAAATACGCGTGAAATGTCGATATTTCCAGACTGGTCTGAACATTTGGACAGTCACGTGTCCGTATTAACTTCTTATTATATTCTTAGGCATTAAGTAAGTTATTGCTTCATTATCTTCTTCATTAATTTCAATCAAATATATTTCTGTTCATCTTAATATATTCTTTGGAGTTTAGTTGTCCATGGATCGAGTAGGGAAGGTGGTGTCCGAGCACTACCCTACCCTACTCTATTTTTTTAAACTAAATAACACTAAATTAAAGCCGTTATAGTGCACCTTAAACGTAGTATCATTTTTCTCCTCTTCTTGTTTCACAGAAAAAAAATGTATTTGATAGAACACTCTACCAGTAAGTCTTTATTAGAGGTATGAAGTAAGGTTCATGAATATATCGAAAAAATGTAATAATTTAAAAATTATGTGGAAAATATCACGAGTGGGGGAGGGGGGAGGGGGTGCCTCCACATTGGACCAAATCTCACCAGGAGGAAAGGGGGTCTAAATTAAAGAAAAAACACCTCACGTAATTAATGGACGTCCCCTATTGACACTGTCGTACGCTAATTTATGTCTTTCTCTTTTCAAGACTTTCCGATTTCTTTAGTCAGTTCTTTTTCAAAATCGATGCTTTCGCCTTCATCACCTCTCATATAAAAATATCGGTATTATTCAATCCCAATATCGATTTTTCAATATCGAATTTTTCATCCGATATTTCGGTTTTTTGATATTATCGAAAATCGGTATCCATGCTCTATGTATGGGCTTACTGAAAAATTCTCATAACTTATCGACAGTGTGTTCATTTTTGTACAGAGGTCCGTTTAAGAAAAAAACCGCGTGATCAGTGGAGTCTATGTTTAATTACAATTTTAATGATTATTTGAAAAACGAATAAAATGAATTAACATTTCTTAATTTTTATCTGATGGATCATGTTACGTTCTATTATAATGTATATTATAAATGTAATATATTACATTCTATGATAAAATATTTTATAATTATAATATATTATATTATATGATAATTATATTGATACATATTATATTTATTTATTTCAAACGCATTGAGGCAGTATTGTTGTCTAGAAATTTGACGAAAAAAAAACGTTTTTCAAATATTATTTTATTATTCTACAAACCTTTCTGAATCGTTTGCGAAAACGATTGCGTTGAGACGCATCAAACTTTAAGGAGGTTGCTCAGCTATCGCGTAATGCTGGGAGCTTGCTGGAATTTATTGAGGATGCTTGCGAACAGGTGTTACGACTCCACGCAAAATTACAAGTCATTCGTCTGCATGATTGTTAACCAATTAACTATTGAAGTTGGGCTCTTATGGAAGGGCGACATAGCAAAAACTATACGACAACTCTGATACGACTCGCGCAACATAATAAAAATGTTACGAATTGAATACAAATAGGCGGAATTTTTTTCTGGCATTTTTATGAATAATTTTAAAGAAGAGTGAAGCATTTAGTCTGCCTCGTTATGGAGATATTTTTGAAATATAACAGAACATGTTTGCTGATTTGCGTAAAACGATAAAGCGCGCTACGACACGTGGCAACGTTGCTGTCAAGTCGACCATTTCGTATAGGCGCCACAATTTGAAACGCATAAACTATTGCTTCTCAGTTATAAATTCCTTACTGCTGTTTCATAAAGAGTATTTATATAATTTCCATCATTATTGTTATTTTTGTTCCACATGATTGCAATAGAGAGTGATATTGAGTTGGCAAATAAGTTCGTTCGGTTTGTAACATTTATTCCACTTTCAAAAACCGAACGAACTTACTTGCCAACCCAATACAACACACTTCCAAATTCAATCACGGTGGTCACACTGGGTCGATTTTACCCAGTCAGTTTTCAAAAAAGTATTGTGACCAAACTATCCGTCCGAAGTGGTTCAAAAAATTATGGAACATGCTTTGAACTTTCTAGATGATATACGAAAAAATTATTTATAAGAAATAAAATGGCGACATGTTAAAAAAAATTCATAAAGAAGTGAAAACGCAAAAAAGACCCTTTTTCGCTAAAAAAAATCATAGTTCCGTGAATTTTCAACATTTTTACCTAAAATTTGGACGTGATACTCCTTAAATATGCTACTTTTGGGAAAAAATTGTAGCATAGTGCGCGTTCCAAAAAAGGTATTTATTCCGACATGTGAAGTGGATCTTTTTTATGGTATGAGGATACTTCAAAGTCCAGGTAAGATGGTGAATACAGTCCCATTCGAAGCCGGGAGCTATTATATATTTACGCCAAAAGTTAATCAACGGGTCGATTCTACCCAGTGTGACCACGAAGGGTTAACATTTCTTTATTATTAATCAAACAAACTTAACGGATATTCGGCAGAGTACAAAAAATATTGAGGCCAAGCCGTGTTTTTCTTCATGTTTAATATTTTTCATCCTTACTTCCTTTTGACAGAAGCTGCAGTGTGCATGTGTTTCGACATAACCTTCAAATCAATTATGCGTCGTCCCTCAACTACGCATTTATTTTCCGTCTCAACTACTTTTTTCCATATCTTTTCATTTTCCATTTGCTTTAACTGACGATTGTGCTGTTTTTCACTTTGGAGTTTTTCCTTCCTATCTTTTCATTTACGGCGAACACAAAAACTGAATTCGCGAAAGATGTTTGACAACTAAACGCTCACGGTATGGCGTTCGTATCTAAACTCAGTGCTACCAGCTACTGAGAACTAAATTGAACGTTTGGCACATTTCAACTTGGTTAGAAACGGATTCGCGATGCAAATAAACAAAGAACGATTTAAAAAATTTCTAAACAGTCAATTGTTTAAGCATCTGCGCCCCCCCCCTTGCCGCCTGCCGCGCAAAGACCCTGAGCAACCTCCTTAAGGCCTTAGGCCACTCTAGAGGCAAAAAAGGGCATATTTTGTGATTTTTTTCAGCGAAATCATAAAATAAATCGGAATTACAAAATAGGGGTTTTATTATATACGTAATTGACTATACAAAATTATTTTTTCATTGCGATACATGTCAAAATGGCGACTGTGCAGCATTTTTCCGATGACGCCTTTATTTCTGGAAGGTCAACGGCCGGACCAACAGCTCCTATAATTTTTGAGTTATGATGAGACACTAAAGTTTTTTCGATTATATATTAGAATAGCTATAGAAGTACGTAGGATTTTTTTTTGATATATTGTTTTTTGTCAAAATGGCGCATTTCTAAAACAAAAAGTATAAAAAGCCATGAGAAAATCGTCAGAAGATTGTTTATAAGAAAGGAACTATGCAATATAATTTAAAAAATCCTACGTAGTGCCTCAGAAAATGTAATTCTATATATACAGTTAAAATTTCAAGTGAATCGGTTGAAATTTGTTTGAGTTATGAGTCCGGCCGACTTGAAAAAATGTAGTTTTGAGATAAACGCGTTTAAAGTTAGTAGAAAGTTACGACATGAATCAAGAGGGGTTGCGCTAGAAATCGAGTACTTAGAGATTTTTCACACCCATAATCTATTGAAATATAATTTTATAGGTACTAAGGTACATTTTTAACAAAAAAAAATCGATTTTAGAAAAATCCTAGAATGGCCTAAGGCCTTAAATGCGTTTTCCTCATATTTGGTATACACCTTCAATAGACTGTTTTACAACGTTGGCAGCAAAATTGAGTCGAAATAATTTTTTTTTTATAACTCGTAGAATGGTCCGAAAAATTCATAATCAACGTTTAGTATGCCGCCATATTGTACTTTTTTGTTGTTGCTGAATCTGGTACCAAACATCATAACACTCATAGAGTTTAAGAATATGTCTGGTTTTTTCTGTCACATTTATACAACGTGCACAACACTGGTCGCCAATTGGGGGAGCTTTTTGCGCACCGCTGTAAACAAACGTACAAAAGTACATGATAATAGTTTTTTATTTCAATATTTACATATTCTCTAAGGATCGATAAACACGTGCAAAAAATTTTGGGAGGATAAGAGGAACAGTTATTCGATCTTAAAAATAACCTCCAAAATAGCGCTGTAGGCAACAATTGGGATCTCTCATATGGGCGGACCCTAAAAAATATGGCGGCGATAAGAATATCGTGAAACGTAGTCATGTACTTTAGTGCAAATTTCTGCGATATTATAATAAGTATTAGTGCAATTTGTGATTGGGCTGGTGCCAATCCTAAACAACGCAATTTTGTGGAAGAAGAACATATTTTGAAGGCTGGGCACATTTTAAAATGTGGTAAAGCTAGTGGCGTTTCCCATACCAATGATGTCAACTTTAAAGCCTATTATTTGCAAACGCCTCAATTACGAAATAATCCCCATAAGATTGATCCCCATGAGATAGATGATTTAAAATAATTTGCTCTCGCAAAGCTGGGTTGGGAGAAAAATGCAAGCACATCATTGCGATGTTACTGCACGGCAAAAAAAAAGATTTAATTTAAATAGGATCTATTTTAATCAAATAGGTTTTTTCCTTATCTGACAGCCTACTACGACTCTATTTGTTTGAAATATTTTTTTTATTTATTCTTGCTATTCTTTTTAAATATTAAATATATTCGAATTAAATAAATAAAGATTAGATCCCAATTGAATAAGTAAAGATAAAACACGATATATCGCATGAATACGAGGAAGGAATATAGGTTCATGACATTTTTTTCACCGCATGAATGCGGTGAAAAAAAGTTTAATTATTTATCTTTATTTCACTAACAAGGCTGTTATTTGGAAAAAAAAGGTATCGTCGGGCCTTTTATTAACAGGGGCGACTTTTTATGTATAGAAAGACTAACCTTTTCCCTCAACTGCAGAATGTTACAATAGTCTTCTAATGAAAACAAAGCCATAAGATTTTTGAGGGACTGCATCGTATACCATTTTTCCGTGTGTCTCTTTTGTCTTATACTACCATATGAAACCAAATCATAGATTTATTAGGAATAAATAAAATATTTAGTTATTAGACGATATTAAATAGATCTTGATTTGAATAAATTATTATATATAAAATAAATAATTTTGAGAATGGAATGCAATAGGAAAAATTTGATTTCACGAAAAATCTAGTTAATTCAAATGTAAAAAATCAAATAGACGCATCTAGTTAATATCAAAATAACTTTTCTGTCAATGTGCATTACCATCGGTAATTATAACCACTCTTTTTCAATACCTTTCACTATTTAGCAGTGAAGATTTTTTAGTTATTTTAAAATGTTTCTCAGTTTTTCATTACAGTTTCAAAAATTCCTTTCCAGCATACTTTTATATGTCTGAATTCACTTTTTAAAGTTCTACGGCTATCATTCAAGCATCTAATTGATCTGTTTTTTTTCCCACTTTTCCAAAATAATTGTTCATGCACACAAAGCTTTTTCCTGCAACAGAAAAGTTGTGAAAAGGCAGTTCCAACTCCTTACTCGAAGTGCTTACGCAATCTTCCACAGCACATTTAATGTTCTCGCGATTGTTTTCACGCGGGGAAATTTCGCGAATTCTATTTTGGCTGATATTTATGTTTTTCACAAAAATTGAATACTTTCATCGTATGGCTACGTATAATGTCTATTGAAGACGTTGTCCTAAGTATAGTTTCATTTTCCGCCACCAGATGTCATATCACCATTTGACAGATCCCAATACTGCCTGAATGCCTCTGCTATATCATTAAACGAAGCCAAACATTTGACTTGAGTAAGGATAAAAAGAAACACTTGTATACACGAGCATTCGATAATAACGAAGCTTCGTGTCAAAATCAATGATTCGCTTTAACGCGAGCGTGCGAGATGTATCACTCACGAAGAGTTTTTTTTTTTTTATTTCTACATTTTCTCGCGAGTTCCGTTAATAAAGATAAATAAGAGAAAACGAGGATAAGCTTTACGACGAAGATTCTTATCCACTGTAAGCGTCATTCCTTCGAGTCTCTTGACGAGGCGAGAGAGTATAATAGTTTAACGACTAGTAAACGAATGTAAATTTACGCTTCGAGTTAACCTCGCTCGTCTCGTACTCGCGATCATTTCGTACTTACGAAAAATTCTGTAACGACATATATCTTTTCAACGATAACTTCTCTGCAAATTCTACTCGACCAATAAAAACTACACGCGTATACGTTTTTTTTTTCTTCTACCTGATCAATATCTGGAATGAACCCTCGTTGTCGGGCTCGTGGCCAATGAACGACTCGAAGCCATTATCATATCGGAATAGAAGTGCCCGGCAGTGAAAACATACTCGGGCAATTAAAATGGCTAATACGAAGTGTGTAAATTAAGTAACGAGACTGAATTTTTTCATTTTTTTTTTGTCATTCGAATATAATTATAATTTAATATTGTCATCCTCAAAATAACTTCCTTGGGAAGTCACACATCACTGGAGACGGTTTTTCCAATCCTCATAGCAGTGCTGGAACTCGGATACTGAAGAAGCCTTGAGCGGATCGGTTACAGCCGTTCGAATGTTTTCGAGTATCCTAAAATGACGTCCCTTGAGGCGATTTTTCAATCATGGGAAGAGGAAAAAGTCACAAGCCCTCGAGTCAGGGGAAAAAGGGAGGCTGAGGAGCCACAGGAGTGTTTTTACTGGCCAAAATCGTTTATTGAAATTGCTGTGTGACGCCAATTTTTATCATCCGCAAATCATTGGTCCACATTTGATTAACAGTTGTGTGAGTCAAATTCAACTCTTCCCCGATCATTCTGACTGTCAACTGACGATCTGAATGCACAAAATCCGCTGCGTTGTTCATCTTCAACCGACTCTCTTCCTTCTGAAAATGCCTTAAACCATCGAAAAACCGAGGCCCTTGACAAAACACTGTCTCCGTAGTCCTGCTGAAGTTTTACAAAGTTTCCGTTGCACTGTGCCTAAGTCTACAGCAAAACTCAATTACACACCGCTGCTCGAAATTGATGCCACTCATTTTTATAACGCACTAGAAAAAACTCTTTCTCGAAAAAAAATCGCTACGGACAACCAAATGACTCTAGCGAATTCAAACTTTTACTGAAGGGATATCACATGTTCACCTGCCGCCCCTCCAAGTCCCGCGTCCCAAGTGTAGCCAGATCGGACGCTACGTTGCCAGTCTCATTACTTAATTTACGTACGTTTACTCGTATCCTTATTTTCTTTATTTGCTTTATCTACTCGTGTCTTTATTTTCGAGTTAAGGCGTTACACCACCTTGACGATCGGGAAGATAGATATAAATACTTTTTAAAATGTTGACGAAACTGTTAAATATATAAAATAATTGTTATTTTTCACAAATACATTATAGCTTTATGAACAAATTTTAATGTATCACTGGATGGACCGTCAGGTAAAAAGTTAGTCTAAAAAGAGGTGAATCGTGGATTTACGAGCCTAGATCATGTAGTATACCAGGTGTAGAAGTATGAAACCGGAATGTTTTTTGTAAAAATTACAGTCTATTGTTTGAAAATGATAAAAAATATTTTATTCAAAATAATCTCCATTGCTATTTATACATTTTTCCCACCTCTCCGGCAGTTTATGAATGCCATGCCAAAAAAAAACAGTTCTTCTTTTGAAGCGAACCAGTTGTCGAGCCATTTTCGTACATTTTCATACGAATTGAAGCGTTGTTTAGCGAGAGCGGGTCCCACTGATGCGAATAGATGATAATCGAACGGAGCCAAGTCTGGAGAATAAGCCGCATGCGCTAGTATTTCCCAACTGAACGCCTCGATCGTTTCCCTGACCCGTTTTGCTGTGTGTGATGGAGCATTATCATGGAGCAAAATGACTTTGTGTTGCCTTTTTCCATATTCCGGTCATTTTTCACGCAATGCTCGATTTAAATCGATCATTTGCTGTTGGTAGCGATCAGTGGTAACGGTTTCACCAGATTTTAGCAGCTCATAATAGATTACACCCTTCTGATCCCACCAAACACAGAGCATTGTCTTCTTTCCAAAGCGATTTGGTCTTGCAGTGGATGTCGATGGTTCGCCTGGATTCACCCATGATTTCCGACGCTTAGGATTCTCAAAATATATCCATTTTTCATCACCTGTCACGATTCGTTGGAGAAATGACTTTCTTTTGTATCTGTCGAGCAGCATTTCACAAGTGGTTTTTCGATTTTCTTGATGTCTTTTATTCAGTTCATGCGGAACCCATTTTCCCACTTTCTGAATCTTTCCCATGGCTTTCAAACGAATGGAGACGGTTTTCTGCGTCACATTCAATTGATATCGCAAATTCTTGTTGACTTTGAGTATCATCTTCATCCAATAAGGCTTCCAACTCGTTGTCTGCGAACTTTTTCGGTGGTTTCCCACGCTCTTCGTCTCTCACGTCAAAATCACCACTTTTGAATTTTTTGAACCACTCGAAACACTGTGTTTTACCAAAAGCATGTTCACCGTAAGCTTCGACAAGCATTCGATGCGATTCTGCAGCAGTTTTCTTCAAATGATAACAGAAAACCAATGCTGTTCGCAAATCGTAGTTCATAGGCACAAAACTCGACATGTTTAAGGTTATAGAAAAATATACCGGTGTAGGGAACTTGGGTTGTTGTGTGTTGAAAATCTTCGTCAGCTGTTTGAGGGAGATGTTGGCGCTGCAGAAGCGGTCTTACGGTCCCTAAACTGATGCCTAGCACCATCTATAGGGAAATTCCGGTTTCATACTTCTATACCTGGTATGTTTAGACTTACAAATAGCTAATTTAATGATCAATCAACACTTACAAGTGTTAATTTTCCACTTTTAATAATAATTTAAATCAAATTCGACGATATTGGCGTGTGCGTGACTGAGGTTTTATCAATGACTGTACATCTGTTTCAACTGTCTAACAAATAAATTTCTCAATTTTTAAATTTAATTAATACGTTCAGATCATCTTATTATTACCAATAATTACCCAAAAACTCAATATATATTGAGTTTTCCAATGATTGCTATTAATTCATCATTAAAAAAAGGCGATACTCCTCATTACTTTAATTAATTTCTCGACAATTACTCAGTCGATTTATTTGAAACTTAGCATAATCAATCGCTTGATCCTAAATCTTGATGATATAATATTTTCAAAATTTACGGCGCTTTGGTTACATTTGTCTTTCAACCACTAACTTCTGCAGAAGCTGTTTTCCCATAAGCGATCGTGTTAAATTCATATGTTTATAACTAATAAATTATTTGGTGAAAAATTCTAAAATAATTCATGTATTATTGTTCTATCAAGAACTGTCGTGCCTTAAATTTTCAAGAATTTTGGCG
Organism: Ophion ventricosus; assembly: GCA_963932345.1. Lineage (NCBI taxonomy): Eukaryota > Metazoa > Arthropoda > Insecta > Hymenoptera > Ichneumonidae > Ophion > Ophion ventricosus. Next base: position 19,764,672 of record OZ010719.1, read on the forward strand.
ATTTTTTAATATTCATCCAGTACTACCTTAACTAAAGCAAATTAAAAAAAAATCAATGGCGGAGATGTAGTTCGTCTAGTAGGACCTTTTTTTCTAACATCCTTGACAATGGTGGATTTTTTTTGTCAGGCATTGGCTGAAAAATGTAAAAAAAACATATTCTTGTAAAGTAAGGTAATACAAGGTTCGTTTGAAAAGTTTCCAGCCTTTTTAAGAAAAACACATATTTAGAAGCAAGACAAAATTTATTTCTCGACGTAGTATTCCTTTAACTCGATACATTTGATCCAACGCTTCTCGCAACCTTTCAAATCGTCAGAAGAAAATTTATTGTCTAAACCCGAAAAATACTGGTTTGCAGCGTCTTCCACCTTGATATTTCAACCATATTTTTTACCGCCAAGATGTTTTTTTCAAATTGGGGAACGAAAAAAAGTCGCTTGGACCTAGATCTGGGGAATAGGTCGGATGCGAAAGCAATTCAAACTTCAATTCGTTCAATTTTGACATCGCGACCATGCACGCGTAAACCTGAGCGTTATCCTGGTAAAACAGGACTTTCTTCTTGGCCAGATGCGGACGTTTTTTTTCTTAATTGTAGCCTTCAATTAATCCAGAAATGTAGCGTAGTACTGTCCGTTGATTGTTTCACCATTTTCAAGGTAATCGATAAGAATTATTCCATGGCCATCCTAAAAAACTGTCGTCATCACTTTTCCTGTAGAGAGAACGACCTTTGCCTTCTTCGGAGCTGGTTTCCCCACCGCAATCGACTGCATTGACTGTTGTTTGGTCTGCGGCGTATGGTGTTGTATCCAGGTTTCATCGACGGTTATCGTTGGCCGCAAAAATGCTGCCTATTTTTTTATACAGGCTAAGATACTCGTGCGACATATCCGCGGGTACGCGCTTTTGGTCGATCGTTAAAAAGCGCGGCACTCAGCGTGCTGTTGATTTTCTCATATTCAAATCTTGAGGTAACATCTTGTGCATCCGTTCATATCATATCCCACAAGCCTTAGCAATATCTTTAACAGTCAATCGACGATCTTTCATCACAGTTCGATGCACTAAATCGACCCTTTCGTCGGTTGTAGGAGTTTTCGGGCGCCCGGAACGTTTCTCATCTAAAATGTTCCTCCGATCAAGTTTGTACTCATCCATCCAATATTTGACCGCTGTAAATGAAGAGGAGGCTTCATCGTATACAGAGTCTACCTCATCTTTTATTTTTCTGTCTTCTTTCCTCTCAAATGAAGGAACTTTATGACTTCGCGATACTCGCTTTTCTCCATTGTTGACAAACAACGTCAGCTGACAACTTTGAAAGAGTGCCATAGACAATGTAATGATCAGAATGATTTAAGGTAGTAGCCTCGCTACAGTCACGTTCAAGGGCGCATACAGATTTTTTTTCTGGGGAGCAGGGGGGGCACGGGGGCCAGACAGCAAGCATGTTTTCACAGGCTGCTTGGGTATTAATTGTAAAATGAAGTTTTTTGTATAGTCGATTTGGACCGCCTAGACGGGGGGGGGGGGCACCGTGCCCTTCCCCTTGGATCCGCCCTCGGCCACGTTGAAAAGTTTACTCTCCGCTCAATCGATGAAAGCTTTGAAATATTGCTAAATATCCTTATAATGTAGGCTGTACATTAGAGTGGCCCGAAAAAAACCTCTCCGATTCAGGCTCTCACCCCTTGAAATATAGCTCGATACTGAAACAAAGAAGATTGTGAAAGGAGCAGCCTGTAGGTTAATTCTAACAGGTAACTCATGAGGTTTTCTTATTCACCATTTGATTTACACGTAGAAAATTCAAGTCTGCTCTTCAGATACGGCGAATTCTCAAAAAATACGAGGAATGGGGATTAAAATTCATTCGACGAGGTTCTTTTATAGCCAGTGAAGTTGCATATATGTTTTTACCAATGTATTGTGGATAATAATTACATATACAGTTGTGGAAAGTATGTTTCAAGATTTTTACATGTTAAAATGGCTTCATTATTCTAGAACTAATATGTCAACTTTATATCCATATACTTTTTATCTGTATGCAAGCATCAATCTACAAAATTCTTCTTGTGACAATTTGAATATTGCTTCCGGTGATTCTTCATCACCTTCAGAAGATACTGCTTCTGTTCTTCATTTTTTTGTTAACAATCCATTATATTCTTCGATGAGGGTGACACCTCGTTCAGCGACATCATTAACAACTTTCAACTCTTTAAAAACTGGCAAACATTCATTGAAGCTCAGGCTACGTTCCCATTCGTCGGGGCTTTCACGAAGAAAATCATATGGCAATTCGCAGAGTTCAAACAAACGTAGTGATTTGTTGGTGATAAAATAACTGATATCAACATCAACTATGCGCTTGAATTCGTCGTCACTCAATACTACACGTTTAATATTTCATTCGGACTTTTGCGTTGTATTGTCTGAACCATTTTTTGTTTCACGTTGAGCGGAATAGCCGGCTCGAAGAAGGATAAAGCTGCGAGCTCTTCACATAAATACCATAGATGTCCTCACAATTTGTTAGCAGCTGCCTTAGAAACGTCGGGATTGATAGCTTAAAATTTAATCAAATTTTGCATCAACGACAAATCACAGTTAGGGGCTTTGATTGCACATGGTGCAATCAAAGGAATGATGCATGATTACGCAGGCTTTAATTTGGGGTTATAAATCCGTTTAGTATATATAATAATCCCACTGATTGGTCCAGACCACTCATTGATTGTATCTAACGAAAATGGTTTACATTGATAAAGAAAACGATAATTTATCACGTGTAAATCAAATGGAGAATCAAAAAACCTCATGAGTCACCTGTTAGAATTAACCTACAGGCTACTCCTTTCACGTGCTTCTTTGTTTCAGTATGAAGCAATAATTCGAGCAGTGAGAGCTCGAATCGGAGAGATTTTTTTTTGGGCCACTCTATTGTACATCTTATCGGGATGTAAAATTTTATAAAGTAATGATGAAAACGCCTAATATAATGTTTAGAGTTTTAAAAATAACAGCGTTCCCGTCATCACCTAACTCTCGCTTTTGTATCAGACTATCCATTCCGGCTGCTAATACGTAGATATGCCACGTATACGAATATGCACACACTACTGTAGTCTAGCGAGCGCGGAGATCGTGGCAACGTCGCAAGCCCAGTGAAGTTTTCTCATTATATTTGGCGCTAGCGTCGCTAGACATTGCTTAATTTAAATCGCTATATCTCTGAAACTAGAGGCTCAAAATTCATTATTTTTTTTACCCACTTTGTCATATGTTCCTCTGTAATTGCGAATAAAAAAAAAACATCTGTAAAAAAGTTTCGAAGTTATTGTGTGAAATGGGAAATTTTCCACTGCTCCCCATAAGAACAGGTGTAAGACCGTGCCGTCTTTGATTGCCAATATATCGAATACACAATGGTGAATCCTTTTGAAATTTTGCAGGTAATGACTTAATAGTGTCCTGAGTGGGTCCTCAAAATAAAAAAAAATCTATAGAAAAAACGCCTCGGCGAGACTACTACCTTAAAATGTTTACGGTTTACATATATCAAGGTCATCTGTCGGGCTGCGAAAATTTTTTTTTTCTATTATCTCTTTTTGTTGATGAGGCCAAAAAATGTCCAAATGACCCTCGTCGTTAAAGTATAGCACAGGGAAAAATTAAACAATTTTTTTGTTGTAGAAAGGACAGTCGTCCGCGAAAAAATCTGATTTTTACCAAAATGTTGAGTTTTAAAAATTCATAAAAAACGCACGCGGAATCCAATCAAAAAAATCCTTTACTGTATCCTAGATAATATTATGAAGAATATGTGGTACGAATTTCATCAAAATCGTTTCCGTAGATCTCGAGATATTTTATCCACCAGTTTGAAAAAAATGTCCTTCCAGACGATTTATATCTCCGCCAGTTAATTTTTTTTTATTCGTTTTTTTTTCAGTTTGTTCATAAAACTCTGATGTATTTGTGAAAAATAATAGAACATTATGACACGAGGACGAAAAAACTGTTTCTAAAGAGTCTTGCAATCGCACGAGGCTATAAAAAGTTTTTTTTCTAACGAGTGTTGCAATTACACGAGGCTAGAAAAAGTTTTTTTTCTAACGAGTGTTGCAATCACACGAGGCTAAAAAAAGTTTTTTCGTCGAGTATTAGACGAAATTTTATTGTACGCGGTGTTAAAAAGGGAGTTTTACGTACGCGAAGCGTGCGTAAAACGTCCATTATCGTACGGAGTGAATTAAAAATTATTTTATATACTCAATAGTCCGATAACATTTTAAAACATTTTTATACCTATTTTTTCGAGCGCCAAGATGGTCCAACTCCAAAAAAAAATAAACAGACAAAAATTGCACAATCCTTCCATTCAAGATTCCCAATTAGAATCATTCGGTTGTTCGTAAGCACATCGACTCGGCGATAATTTGCGATTTTTCAAAAATATATTTTCCCACGAGTTCTCATTTCAATGACACGCGAGCGACAAGAAAATTACCAGCTACTGACGATCCATTCGAGGCGAGTCTGTCTTTATGAATATTGCAGTATGTTGATCGTGCTCTCTTGAACTTCGGTCTCCGTCCTCGCCTCTCACGCCAACGAGTCACTCGCGTGCTTCTCCGATCTTGTTTCTGTATTGAGAATGACTCGATTGCGCGCACAGTCTCGCGTTGAGTCCATTATTCCCTAATTATTCGACGATCGAAGCTCGCCGCAAAGAGCTGAGAGGACAGTGCCCGAAACGATTGGTCTGGGCCCGAACCTTTCACGATCTCGTATGGTTATTATTAGAATTTTGTGGCACGCGATGGGCGCGTTAATGCTCGATAATTCGACCAATTTTGCATGTTCGTTTATTTACCTCTTTTTTTATTCTCTCCAACTTTCTCCTCCGCTGACACGAGACGAGACGACAATAAATAAAAAAGGAACAAATCTGAATTTCATCCCTCTCGGGTACACGCTAATTAGGCCATTTTTTGGCGATACGAATGTATCGAGAAAAAAAGATTATTACTTTGTGGAAAGTAAAAAAAAAATAGCCTCATTTTTCCAGAAGAGTTGTTTATCGTGTTGAAGGATAAATAAAAAATGGTCTATCGCATGCGAGCAGGGGAAGTTAAAGGTCACGGCTATATACTTGCGCCTGCATCGAGGAAAAGGACGAAATCCTCGAAACGAGAATAATCGGTCTGTTCCACGAGTCTTGCCATATGCACTCTACTCTCATATACGGCTTAACATTCCACCGGAAGCCAAAGAGAGTCTTTTTTTTTTTTTTTTTTTTTACGAGCAAATATACGAACTGCCCTTGTGCAAAAGATAATCGACCGTACAGAAGCTCTCGTTGAAAAAAAAGAGACGCAAAATTCATGAAAGTCGAAATTACGGGCCTATGGAAAATCTCACATTAAAATCTCTGTTGCAGAGAAAAAAAATCGTTTCGCAACTTTGAAGTCGAGAATATAAAAATAATGTATTAAATTACCATTGAATTAAAATTTGATGATATACTCAACAAAATATATCGGATTAACGATTTATGTACGTGCTACTCGAAACATTGTGTTCCTTCGAATTGTTCAATTATTTTTATATCTATTTTTCTCGTGTCCGAGTATATTTTACATGATTATTTATATTTGTGTCTTCTTTATCAATTATATGTGGCATCGATGGCGAATAAAATGGGACTAGCAGAGAGAACACGTTTTTTATTGTCACATATACGCTTTGTACGATAATTGCGAGAAAAAAACTAAAGCCCGATTTTTAGATTTAAGGAGCTATTCTACTGCAAAGGCTCAAAAAATAAGCTATTTTCTAATAATTTTTTTTTGAAAACTGTTGCATGACAGTTTTCAAAAAAAGTACAGACGTTTGTTTCGCTCAAGGAGTTTCGGGACAAGTGGTGAAGTGTTACCATTTGATTAAAATTTATACAGTAAATTCTTTCTCATATACTGAATGCACCTTCCAAATTTTAAATCAATCGTCGACACCGTCCCTATAAAATTTACAATTAAAAAAAAAAACCCTTTTTAACATAAGGAGATATTTTAACTGCCTACGCTCATCGCTGAAAGGCAGTTTTACGCACGGAATAGTGTGAACATTTTTTTTTTGATGTTTTGAAAAACTGTCAAATCACTTAGTATATTATGACAAAATCGTCATAATGTTAAATGCTCTATGTTAAAAAGTGTTTCTTCTATTGTAAATTTTATAGAAACGGTGTAGACGATCGATTAAAAATTTGGAGGGTACATTCAGTATATGACAGAGAATATACTGTATAAATTTGAATCAAATGGTACCATTTCGTTAAGTGTCCCGAAACTCCTTAATGGTACACTCTTATAGAATAGAAAAACATTTTTTTTGACATATAAATATTTATTTATTTATCAATTTATGTGTAAAGGCATGAAAAAAAGTATGTCGCTGGCGTTGATGGTTTGCGCTGTCCAGGTAATCTGAAACAAAAAATTCAAAAAGATTCTTAATCTGTATGAGTGTCCCTATCGGCCGAACTAGAATTATTAAAAAATATTCATTTTTACTTATACTTTCGTTCGAATTATGACGAAAAAAATCGTGTTTTTCGAACATTTTTGCAAAAAACGACGCCATTTTGCTATTTTGCAATATAAAATAATAATTATAGTCGGGCGATAGCGACACTCATACAGATTAAGAATCTTTTTGAATTTATTGTTTCAGATTACCTGGAGAGCGCAACTCATCAACGCCAGCGACATACTTTTTTTTTATGCCTTTACACGATTATCAATTGTTAAATTAATATATATGTATATACAACAAAAAAAATTGTTTTCTATTCTATAAGAGTGCACCTTTAAGCGAAAGAAAAGTTTGTACCGATACATGCAAGATACATAGCCCCTTAAGGTATTCTTATCGCGGAGGGCCTTATTTTGGGGACGAATAAGCCAGAGTCCTTTTGAAGCATTGGTAGATTATAGTGGCGGTTAAGGAGTTTCGGGACAAGTGATGAAATGCTAACATTTAAATCAAATTTATACAGTAGATTCTTTTTCATATACCGATTGCATCCTTCAATTTTTAAATCTATCATCTACACTGATTCCATACAATTTACAATATAGAGAAAACACTTTTTCATATAGGGAGATGCCTACACTCATCGCTGCTTAGCAGTTTCATACACGAAATAGTGCTAAGAAATGTTAAGAATGATATGAAAAACTGTCAAACGACTCAGTAGATTATGACAATCATGTCATCCAAATATTAAATCATCCGTCTACACCGTTTATTAATTACTAGCTTTTGCCCACGACTTCGTCCGCGTGAACTTTAGAATTTAATTCAGAGAGGAGATAAACAAAGAGAAAAAAGTAAGAAATAAAGGAAAAAGGTAGAGTGTCATATTTCGCAAGCACGGTGGTAGACTGACTGACTGAGGTAAGGGTTGGTAATTAACCCCTCCGTGGTCACACTTCCAAATTTAATCACCTTGGTCACACTGGGTCAATTCTACCCAGTCAGTTTTCAAAAAGAGTATTGTGACCAAACTATCCGTCCGAAGTGGTTCAAAAAATTACAGAACATGCTTTGAGCTTTCTAAATGATATACGAAAATTTTTTTTATAAGTAATAAAATGGCGAAATAAAAAAAAAATGTATAAAGAGATGAAAACCCAAAAAAGACACTCTTTCGCTAAAAAAAACATAGTGCCGTGAATTTTTAACATTTTTACCTAAAATTTGGACGAGATACTCCTTAGATATGCTACTTTTGGAAAAAAAATAGTAGCATAGTGGGCGTTGCAAAAAAAGTATTTATTCCGACATGTGAAGAGGATCGATTTTATGGTATGAGGATACTTCAAACTCCAGGTAAGATGGTGAATACAGTCTCATTCGAAGCCAGGAACTATTATATATTTACACTAAAAGTTTATCGACGGGTCGATTCTATCCAGTATGACCACGAAGGGTTAATTAAATAGTAGTATAAAAGTGCCAACTTTCAGCAGTATCATACAATGTCATTGTGGTCTACAGAACTATATGGCTTTGGAATATAGTTCTGTAGACAACATTGCTTTCGGCAAGCACATTCAAGTTTCGCGCACTAGATATTCTCGAACAGCTCACATATACAGGGTGACTCAAAATGATCTGACATTTTAAAATACGCGCCATTTTTTTCTGGCGAACATAGAGTAATAATCTTTGAAAACTGGTATTCGGAAGTATTGAGGTTTAGTCATGGAGAATTACAGGATCGAGCAAGGCATAGAAATTTTGAAAATTCACTGCGAAACAGTGCAGTTATTGCGGACGAAGTATCATGATCGTGTTTTCTCGCGCCGCGGCGATGTGAATTTGCCACCAAGATCGTGCGATTTCACGCCATTGGACTTCTTTTTTTTGGGTTTTCGGAAAGGAAAAGGGTATGCCAATGATCCACAGACCAATCCGCAGCTGAAGGAAGCAATTGGGTGCACCATTAATGAAATTAGTCCGCAATTATGCCAAAATGTTATTGAAAATTTCGTCAAAAGAGTGAACGTTTTCAAACAGAGACGAGGCGGCCATTTATCGGATATTGTGTTTCACACGTAACCTCCATCATTCTACCTTATATTAAAATAAAAACATTCGTACTTTTCAAATAAATAATACGTTTCATTAGTAAATTTAAATCATTTTAGGACACCCTTTAGTTGATCATGCGAGAAGCTAATCCTTTCTCAGCGCACCTTTACGCCCTTTAAGGAACATATCTTCAGAATTTCATAGAAATAAAAACGGGGAATCCGATTTTCCCACACAAACCTCAACACCCGGTTGCACCCCTAATTAGGGATTATTTTTAAAAATCCTTAAATATGCATTTTATTATTTGTTTCGAATAATATTTATATCAAGTTTCAAGTTGATACACGTAAGGAATACAATTTTCCATTTCAATTTTCAACCTCTAAGGAGTTGTTTTTCGAAAAATCAACTCCTTCGATTAAACTATTCTATAAGGGCAACTTCTTGCTCTGCTTTATCGTTTACTGCACCGAATCCTTTGCAAATAGCGAAACACTTTAAAAAGCTTTCATCACTTTTCCACTCCAGTAGGTCCCGAGCAAGAAAAGTTAGTTCCATTTTTATTATTTAAAAAAATCGCAAGCTACTAGCGGTTACCAAGTCTGCCAATCTGATGTTAAGAAGGCTCAGGACTGTTATATCAGCTTTCACTTGACGACTGGTACTCCCTGGATACGCTAATGATTCAGTCATTTCGCGCTTCGTCTCAATTGGAACGTCGTCATCGAAAAAAGGCAAACAGATTAACTCTTCTGACAGATACCATAGATGGTTCAAAAACTTTTTTAGGACGGTAGTAGCCACTTTAAGGTAATAGTCTCGCCAAGGGGTTTTTCTATAGATTTTTTTTTAATTTTGAGGACTCATTCACGACACTATTGAATAAATACCTCCAAAATTTCAAAAGGATTCACCGTTCCGTTTTCGAGACATTGGTAATCAAAGATTTCATGGTTTCACACGTGTTCTTATGGAGTTCTTCTATTTATTAGGGTGCATCGCTAGACATTGCTGAATTTAAATCGCTATATCTTTGAAACTAGACGGTCAAAATTAATGATTTTTTTTACCCACTTCGTCATATGTTCCTCTGTAATTGAGAATTTTTTTTTTAATCTGTAGAAATGTTTCGAAGTTATCGCGTGAAATGTGAAATTTTCCACAGCTCCCCATAAAAACATGTGTGAAACTGTGTAATCTTTGATTGCTAATATCTCGAATACACAATGGTGAATCCTTTTGAAATTTTGCATCACCTACCTAATAGTGTCCTGAATGGGTCCTCAAAATGAAAAGAAAAATCTATAGAAAAACGCCTTGGCGAGACTACTACCGTAACCCTTCGTGGTCACCCATCCAAATTCAATCGCGGTGGTCACACTTGGATCGATTCTACCCAGTCAGTTTTCAAAAAAGTATTGTGACCAAACTATCCGTCCGAAATGTTTCAAAAAATTACGAAACATGCTTTGAACTTTCTAGATGATGTACGAAAAATTTATTTATAAGAAATAAAATAGTGACATGTTGAAAAAAATCTTAAAGACGTGAAAACGCAAAACACTTTTTCGCTCAAAAAATCATAGTTCCGTGAATTTTCAACATTTTTACCTAAAATTTGGACGCGATACTCCTTAGATATGCTACTTTTGGGAAAAAATAGTAGCATAGTGGGCGTTCCAAAAAAGATATTTAGTCCGACATGTGAAGAGGGTAAATTTTATGGTATGAGGATACTTCAAGCTCCAGGTAAGATGATTAATACAGTCCCATTCGAAGCCGGGAACTATTATATATTTACGCAAAAAATTGATCGACGGGTCGATTCTACCCAGGGTGACCACGAAGGGTTAATATTTGCTTCAAACATACAGTGAACCCTTGTTATTATTGTCGTTACCGAATCTTCAGATTTGTTTCATGCTCAGAGTCGGTAACATCAGACATCTAGAGTTATTTAGTATATAAACTACCAGATAGAAATGTGGCCAGCATGTCATCTCTTCATAAAGTGCCGCATAAATTAGACAATTTTTCAAGTAGCAATTTTTTATTTAAAGTTTTGTAAAATCAGTTAGTTAAATATTCGGGTTCGTTAAAAGAATACCGTAAGCGAAGCTTCGACGTTAAAAATGATATTTTCTTTTCCATTAAGAACAAAAAGTATTTTAATATTTACATAATAAATATTGTCCACCTGGGTGTGAAAAAAAGAAATGGTTCATTTAATGAAGGTAAATCGTAGAGATATGTTTGAGCGGTTGAAAAAAGTGTTTAAAAAAAATGAGAATAGCTGTTAAAGGTAAACGAGGAGAAAGCTCGGATGAGAAGAGACGTACAAGGATCGGCGCAATCATAAATTGTTCGTCGTAACATTTATAGGTATAATTTGGTCCGAAAAGAGCATGCTCGGGAGAGTACTTCTGTGCTCTCGTTTCTCTCTCTCTCTCTCTCTCTCTCTCTCTCTCTCTCTCTCTCTCTCTCTCTCTCTCTCTCTCTCTCTCTCTTCTTTTCTCCATCATCCTGTCTGATTCGGCGTTTATTTCGATCCGACGTGAACCACCGAAGCAATAATTATGCGAGTCGACCGTCCGAATTCGTAATAATTGCGCTTGGACCCTCTCGCTCTCCCTCTCGTCTTGCTTCTTTTTTTGTTCCGTGGGCCATGGTGCATAAAAATGCAACTTTCTTCGTACGAGAACGTTTGGCTCTTCGACGTGACACTTTTTCTGCTCCTGTCGCCGTATCAAAGCCATCACGAGAATACTCGTTCGTTGCGTTACGCACAATGTTCAACGTGCATCGAGAACTTCCTTGCTCGCATCATCCAATGAAATTATATCGTGGCGCAAGGACGCGCAGCAGGTACCTGCCCAAAATTTAATTCGTCTTTCACTTACGTGTCTCGCGTACGTAAAGAGCCAAATGACTTTGGTTTTCAAATTTGACCGACGCGCTACATATTTCATTATTTACTTCGTGTTGAAAAATAAAAATATATTCCGTACCAAACGTCAGGGATAAAGAACAACAATGCAACTCTTATAGTTGTTATTCACGGCTTTGTGTACCCGAGTGGAAAATACAACTCATCATTGTCTAGCCCTGAGTTATTAAAATTATATTTAAAATCGCCAGTTGCTAGCCGTTTTAGCTAGTAACTGTCCAGCCTTGTCACGCTTGCGTCGTCTAGTGACTGGATACAGAAAATTAGGCGGTGGCTAGATGAAAAAAATATATGTCGCAGCTGTATAATATTGGGTGAAGTAAAAAATTCTGAGCGTTTTCCGCTAGATGTCTTTAGTGAGCCATATCTCACGATGTATACATCGCATCGGGTCATACTATACGGCGATTCAAAGGTGACATTATGCTTCAAAAAAAGTTCTTTGACAGTTTTGTGTTTGGTAAAGCCAGTTGTGTGTTACAGCGTTCCAAAGTGGAGGTAAAAAAAGAGAAAATTCGACACGTTCTTCAGTAGCACTACGACCAAGGTGAAAAGGCGGAGCAGGCGGCCAAAAAAATATGTGCTATTTATGGACCCAATACAGTATCGAATGCAACAGCAAAGCGGTGGTCCCAACGATTCCGTTCTGGTAATATGGACGTCGAAGATGAGGCACGCTCTGGTAGGCCAATCGTCGAAAATGTCGATAAAATCATGGAAATCGTCGAGTCGGACCGGCATGTGAGCACTTATTCCATTGCCCAGGAACTGAAGATTAGCCAGAAAACCGTTTGGAACCATTCGCATATGGCTGGTCTCAAGAAGAAGCTCGATTTATGAGTGCCACACGAATTGACGCAAAAGAACCTTTTGGATCGAATTGATGCCTGCGATTCTTTGCTGAAACATGACGAAATCGACCCATTTTTGAAGCGGATGGTGACTGGCGATGAAAAATGGGTTACATACGAGAACAATAGCCGAAAAAGATCGTGGTCCAATCGCGGTGAGCCGGCCCAAACGATCGCCAAGCCCGGCTTAACGGCCAAGAAGGTTTTGCTGTGTGTTTGGTGGGATTGGAAGGGAATCATCCACTATGAGCTGCTCCCATCGGGCCAAACACTCAATTCGGACGTCTACTGTCAACAACTGACCAGATTGAAGCAAGCGATCGACCAGAAGCGGCCAGAATTGGCCAATAGGAAGGGTGTTGTGTTCCATCAAGATAACGCCAGGCCGCACACATCTTTAACGACGCGCCAGAAGCTCCGAGAGCTTGGGTGGAAGGTTCTATCGCACCCGCCGCATAGTTCAGACCTAGCATCAAGCTATTATCACCTTTTCAAGCATTTCCAAAATATTCTTGATGGTACAAAACTGACCTCAAGAGAGGCTTGTGAAAATGAGCTGGTCAAGTTTGTTACCAATAGGGACGAGGACTTCTTCAATCGCGGAATTATGAAATCACCTTCAAAATGGACAAAAGTTATCGAATAAAACGGCGCATATTTGATTTAAATCGAATAATCCTAACTATGTTAATTTCATCGTCGAAATAAATCGAAAAAACGCTCAGAACTTTTTACTTCATCTAATATTTCTTCTCCAGATAAGGTGAAAAAAATTTTTTCACATTATTTACGGTGCAGTGTAATTTTACGATGTTCGTCCTCAACTGATAATGTTGGTTACGATATTTGCCCTGCAAACATATTTATTAATTAATTTGAAAATATAACAGAAAAAAGCACTTACGTATAAGGTGGTTTCAAATCCGGTACCTCAATGCAAAAAGTATGCAAATAGTTGCGTTGTTAAGACGTGGGTGGAATAACAAATTTAAATAACACTATCGGATTGATTGCTTTTTTTGTATTAAGAGCTACAATCGGTAAAAAAAAGTATGTGTACACCGCGTGTTTTTCGAAATATCCTGCAAAACAAAAATACTTTAGCATTTTTTTTTCGAAGGAAAATAAAATGTTCGACAAAAATTTTCGAAAAATGTTCTCATAGGACAATTTGAAAAACACGCGCTGTAAAAATACTTTTTTTACCCACTGTATATTCGCATATAATAAAATAACCCTAAATTGTATTTATCTAATAATTTAATCTAGCTAGCAACGAGTTAATGAGCACAATGTTACTGCAACGAATGCTATCCATTATATAAACTCCTAATAATCTAGAGGCCAAAAAGGGCGTATTTTGCGATTTTTTTTTCAGCGAAACCATAAAATAAATCGGAATTACAAAATAGGAGTTTTATTATATCCGTAATTGACTATTCAAAATTATTTTTTCACAGCGATACATTTTAAAATGGCGACTGTGCAGCATTTTTCCGATGACGTCTTTATTTCTGGGAGGTCAACGGCTTCTATAATTTTTGAGTTATGATGAGACATTAAGTTTTTTTCGATTATATATAAGAATAGCTATAGAAGTACGTATGATTTTTTTGATATATTGTTTTTTGTCAAAATGGTGGATTTCTAAAATAAAAAGTATAAAATGCCATGAGAAAATCGTCAAAAAATTGTTTATAAAAAAAGAACTATGCAATATAATAAAAAAATCCTACGTAGTGCCTCAGAAAATGTAATTCTAAATATACAGTTCAAATTTTAAGTGAGTCGTTTGAAATTTGTTTGAGTTATGAGTCCGGCCGACTTGAGAAATGTAGTTTTGAGATAAACGCGTTTATAGTTAGTAGAAAGTCACGACATGAATCAAGAGGGGTTGCGGTAGAATTCGAAAATCGAGTATATAGAGATTTTTCACAACCATAATCTTTTGGAATATAATTTTATAGATACTAAGGTACCTTTTTAACAACAAAAAAAAATCAATTTTTGGAGAATCCGAGAGTGGCCTAAGGCTTTAAAGAGAACATAGCCGCAGTTGGCTGTGCAGGCTAGGTCATCGCGAGATACCCATTCGAGGATTTTTTTTCATTCGCAATGCCATCATTGGCTAGGCAGGTACAACTAAGTCCTTAGGTGATATTTTTACCGTAAGATAGTGACATTTGTGATTAAGTTCGGCTGGGCAGTGACTAGCCAAAGAGTGCATAGCCGCAGTAATCTAATGTTGACGAGGTCATGGGGAGATATCCACTTGAGCCATGAGTCTTTCGCTAGATGATAGTACGTGTAGTTACATAACCTCACTTTGTTATTCGTAACCATGGTTGTCCACACCAGTACGACTTAGTTACTAGACGGTATTTTTATTGTAACGCAACAGCATCTATAGTGAAAATCGATTGGGCCGTAAATAGACAACGGCTGGTTAACAAAACATTTAGCATATTACTACTTCATAGCGAGGCAGCCACTAGTCCGTTCGTATGAGATCAATTGGGCGAGCCAGTTACTAGCACGTAACTCAGTCCGGTCAGCACACTTTTTACTCGGGTATTTGAGTTATTCTTTTCGCGAACACGAATATTTAACGATTAACTGATTTTTGTCTAAAATTAAGTAAAAATACACCCCAATATACTCATAAATTTCAAGCCAAATTACCGAATTTTGAACAAAAAATGACGACTTTAAAAATCGTTCTTTTATTACTGTTCCTTATTTCACTCTGACATGGCTCTTCACATATAAGAATAAATTCACATATAAGAATAAAACCTTTTTTCAAGCGCCCACTGTGGAGCTATTTCTTTCCTCAAACTATCATATCTCACGAGTATCATCCTAAAATTTCGCGAAAAAAATTAAAAATGGTAAGAGTGATGATTTTTTTTTAGTAACGAAGCGCTTTTTTACGCATTGATCTCTTGCTGATTATTTTCCGCCATTTTAATATTCGATTAAAATATGATGCCGAGAATGTCACATTCTAGAATGTTTAAACTAATATCCTGAATATTTCTGAGTCATTTCAAACTAAACGGTCAACGCAGCAATCGTTTAAACATGGCTGGGGTCATTGCGACCCCCCTTGTGACCAGCGTGTTATAGCCAGAACGTGTGACCGTGAAGGGTTGAGGGGGTGAAATGTGGTGTAAAAGTTTGTTCGATAAATTGTTTTTCTTGCGTGTATCAACTTGAAATTTGGTATAAATATTCTTCAAAACAAATAATAAAACGCATATTTTATGATTTTTTTAAACAACCCTTAATTAGGCAACGGGGTAATAGTGCAACAGGGTGTGGAAGTTTGGATGGAAAAAGCGAATTCCCTGTTTTTATCTTAATAAAATTCGGCAGATATTTTCTTTAAAGGGTGTAGAGGTGCACTAAGAAAGGACTTGCTTCTCGCATGGTCAACTATAATATATATGGGCTGAGAGACACCTGAGAAATATGACGCTCTACTTTCTTTCTTTATTTCTTAATTTTTTCTCTCTTTATTTATCTCCTCTCAGGATCAAATCCTAAGGTCCACGTGGACGAAGTTGCGGGCAAAAGCTACACTGACGGAAAATTTCTATTCATATTAACTAGATACGTCTATTTGAATTTTTTTAAATTTAATTAACTAGACTTTTCGTGAAATCAATTTTTTTCTATTGCATTCCATTATTGACATTGGTTATTTTTAATATATTAATTTATTCAAATCAAGATCTATTTAATATCGTCTAGTAACTATATATTTAATTAATTCCTAATAAATCTGTGATTTGGTTTTATCTGTTGAAAAAACAATTTAGTTGAATCCTCTAAATGTATCTATTTAATTGTTTCAAATTTAAATTCATTAGAATTTTCGTAGAGTCGAATATTTTTTTATTTGACTGTATTAATGGTCTGTCTTTATTGCAACAAATACTTACCTATTTCATTCAAGATATGGACAAACATTTGGGTTTGTTTGGGTTGACAGAAATATATATTTGAGTCAAATGGACGTTTATTCACGCGAATAATAATATTTTTTATTAAAAAATATGTCCCTTACGTTCAAAGGAAGAATGTGCTTAATTCTAAAATTTATTTATTTAATTTAAATATACTTTATATTTAACAAAAATAGCTGTAACGAATGAGAATATATATTTGAAACAAATAGGATCGTAGTAGGTCGTGAAACAAGGAAAAATACATATTTGATTTAAATAGATACTATTTAAATTAAATATTTTTTTTGCAGTGTAGTAATTTATATACTAAATAATTCTAGATTTCCAATATGAACTGCGCTAAGCATGTGAAAAATTCTGAAGATTCCGTAACGACAATAAAAACAAAGAGTCACCGAATGTTTAAAGAAAATATTAATGATAAAACTTCAAAAAATGTGACTAGCAGAAGAATTTTTGTAACCGCGACTTTTCAGACAACATATCGAAATGTATTAATCTACAAAATTTATGCACAAATAAAAAAATTGAGAATGTCTCAACAGCCGGAACTACAATTTTATTCGATTTTTACCCCCCGATAAGGGTGTGTTCCGGGAGATATAAATCGTTGCTAATTTTTTTGTGGCTTTCTGTATGCCCAGGGAATATTCGGTATAAATAAAAAAATTGAGAATGTCTATAGCGCCGGGGATATGATTTTTTTTCAACTGTCACCCTCCGATAAGGGTGTGTTTCGGGAAAAAAAATTGTTGCTAATTTTTTTATGGCTTTCCTTATGCCCAGGGAATATTCGGCGCAAATAAAAAAAATGAGAATGTCTTAAGCGCCGGACATATGATTTTTTCCAACTTTTACTCCCCGATAAGGGTGGGTTCCGGGGGATGAAAATCGTTACTAACTTTTTTGTCACTTTCTTTAGGCACAAGAAATATACAGCAAAAATAAAAAAATTGTGAATCTCTTGACCGTCCGAGATATTACATTTTTTTCATTTTCAACCTCTCACAAAGGGTTGATTCTGGCCCACCAATTTCTTTTAAATGCTTTTTATGGCATTTGTTGATATTCTAGCATCAAATACCTAATACAGGAAAAACAAATTAAAAATATTAGAAAACCAAAAACGTTGGAATCCAACGATGCAAACTTCAGGCCCATTTCATCGTTGGGTATAATAATTGATTGTAACTTATTTTTATTAAGGAGGATCCGTCTCGAAAGGCCGGGTTTTCTGGGCGTATAAGCAGCCCCCCCTTTTTTAGTAATACGCATGTTTCTTATAATACAGTTGGATATAAACGTATTATTGGTCATTTTATACAAAACTTATTAGCTGTACATCGACCAATAAGGACCGTAAAATTGGCACAATTTTGCGTTACGGTACTGCATAGAGAAGTACGACAACGTTGCAATTCTCCATCTCACTCTCTCCTTCGATTTCTCCGTCGTACTCATGACACCGAGCTGACCGCGGGTCGTCGCATGATTTGAACTTGTTATTGTAAACGAAATTTTCGTTTTTTCAATGAGTTTACACAATATTTAAAAGATGCCTGTTTACTCTGAAATACAACTTTATTTTCTATTATTGTTGAGAAATACATGACAGGATTCATTGATCGATCAAAATTTGATATTTTATCACGACCAATCTAATTGTTCCACCTACACGTCAATCACAAACAACCCTAAGGTTAAGTAGCTGATGATTTAATTCGCGCGCATACGCACCTAAGTTATACAAAACATTTGATTTCCGCTACGCTGCCAAATCTTTACACGATCGCGAAACCTCTCGGAACTTCAAGTATTCCGACATTTTAACATCAAATATCGTTTTACATAAGTCGTTAACCCAAAACTTTTTTTATTGTATTTGGAATCCTCATGACCTAATCAACGTTACTGTAGTTTTTTTTTGTCAATATCTGTTGTGTGAGTGTAAAGACATCACATGATACAAGCGTTTTGAGGGTGACTCGTCCGTAAGCCCTGTGTTGAAAATCCTAAGCTCAACTATTTGTATCTCTCTTATTTAGTCGTTGACCTTATCTGAAACTTTGCATACGTGAACATGGATACTTTATCTATATCCCCAAAAATTATTTTGTTTTCCGGAGGTATGACGTTTGTGACGGAGCCTCTTTATGAGCCACTGTAAACTACTAATGATTAAAACGGGTACTGGTTTATGCGCCCACAAAATACGGCTTTTTGCTAAAGGAACACCTTAATTTTTTCTACGTCAAAATTATCTCATTTTTTTCTTATGGACGTTTTATCTACTTCCATTTGATACGAAACCAGCGAGTATTTGTTTCGTGCGGTAAACGCACGGAAGCGAAGTCGAAGCTTTTTTTCGACCATGAGTGGTCGAATTCTTTTTTCCCCGTTGCCTCTCTTTTTTTTTGTTTCCTCGTCGATGCCACCGCAATCGTCGGGCTCCCTTTATCCGCCACTTACTCGCTCGATATAACCGAGGACGCGGGTGTTGCGTGTTCGAGCCCGCGAGACCTCCAAGTTTGCCATTTTTCGCCTGATCAACGGAGAATGATGAACGAAAGCTCGTCACTAGTGATTCGTTTCTCGAAAAAAATTCCCTATACATCGGACTTCGATATTTCGTTTCGTGTTCTTAATATTTTCGGCTTGGAATGATCGGAATAATGATTTTTTTTTCATTTTGAAAGAGTTCAGAAGCGCGATGACTTTTCCGTCGACATGAGGCTTTAAAGATCACTCTCATTTTCCAGCATTGTGTCCGATTGGAGGATAATTAGCGTGAGAAAATCAGTGGAAACGTTTGACGACAAATGTGCAGTGCGGGCCAATGACAATCCGGGGAGAAAAAAACGCGAGGACGAACGATTTGCAAAAAACTCGAGTAAATTTAAGCGTAGTAATGAATAAATAAATCTCGAGTAAACTTAAATCCAAAGAAAGCTTGTAAAACAAACTTCAGTGTGACACAATACATCGACGCTTTTCGAAAAGCAGAAACTTTTGTCCTTTCATTTGTTTTTTTTAAAACCACCCGAGGACGAACGATTTGCAAAAATCTCGCGTAAATTTAAGCGCGGTAATAAATAAATAAATCTTGAGTACATTTAAACCCAAACAAAAGCTTGGAAAACAAGTTTTCGGTGTTAAAAAGTACATCGACGTCCTTCGAAAAGCAGAAACTTTTGTTCTTTCTTTTCGAAACAAAAAAAAACCTGAGAACGAACAACTTGCGAAAATCTCGATTAAACTTAAATGCGGTGATAAACAAATAAATCTCGAGCAAATTTAAATCGGGTAATAATTAATCGAGTAAAATTTGAATTTATTTTTAAATAAATCGAGTAAAATAAAAAAATTATTATTTCTTAATTGTGTAAAATTTAAATTTATTGAAAAACAAATCGAGTAAAATTTAAATGTATTTTCAAATAAATCGAGTGAAATGAAAATTTATTTGTTAAAATTTAAATCGATTAAAAATTAATCGAGTTAACCCAAACAAGCCGAAACAAACAAAAACATGAAAAACAAGTTTTCCGTGTAAAAAAAGTACATCGACGCTCTCTGAAAACCATAAATTTTTGTTCTTTTTTTTCGAAAAAAAAAACAAACCCCGAGAAGGAAGGATTTGCAAAAATCTCGAGCAAATTTAAGCGCGGACAAAAGCTTCGAAAACAAGTTTTCAGTGTTAAAAAGTACATCGACGCCCTTCGAAAAGCAGAAACTTTGGTTTTTTTTTTTCGTCGCAAAAATAAGCGCCGACAGCCTCAGCCGAGTTGCGTGAGCTCGTAGCGGCATTGAAACGTCCGCGAAGCATGGCAAACGAAGCTGAAAAGTCAAGGAATTAAGCGAGCTCCGCCAGCTGAGCGACGCGTCGTGCGAGTTGCGAACAGAAAGAAAACGTTCGATCGGTTGGACAGCGACGAATAAAAGTAATATAGAAACTAAACGATCTTGAAGCTTGGCTCGAACGATGGTGCGAGGTTCACCCCCAGTCCTAGAAGTCACAGTGTCCGATGCACACGGGTCGAGTGCTCTCCCGAAAGAGCTCCGTTCCATCGTGCTCGTCGAAATTTACGTGCGGTTGTAGGGCAGTGCGCGCTGAGTGGTACCAAATTCGTTTCACCTTCGATATTCTCGCTCGAGTAACCCAATTCGATCGAAACCCAAGAGAACGTTCGTTATGGCTGTTCGAAAAAAATTGTTTTCCACTTCCCCCTGGAATACGGATTCTCCCGTTTTTTGGCGAAACGGGATATGCTGATTCCTCGATTGTACTCGGTAAATCGAAGTGAATTTTTATCGCGGTTTAATCATCTGCGATAATATTCGACGGTGGTGTACGTATTTTGTAACAAAAAAAATAATCGAAGGAATCAATCGTGTTCCTTCGAGGCGAAGCCATTGTTATCAAGAACGAAGCGTTCCGATAATCAAGGTAATTAAGGGGGGAGATACACGTAGACGACGAAAAAATAGCCAATTTTTATCATTTTTTATTTTTATTTTTTTGAACGGAACAAAACGTTTTACATTTATGAAACTTTAGGTACAATTTATTACATAATTGGACTGTTTAAATAAATTTTTTCATTAAAAAATATGGCAAAATGGCTATGTTGTAGCGCTGTCTTTCAGGAAGATTTGGCGGTGGTTGTCCGTTCGTGGGAAATCCAAAAACTAGAATATTGATCGGAAAAAATATGAGCCAAGATTTTTCAGTATTTTAACATCCAAACGTTGAACTTAATGAGATTGAAGTTCGCATCGTTGGAATGCAACGAAAATAGATATTCCTAAATTCCTTTTATTTATTTTGGCATATTTCTCCTACAAAAATCACGCATTAATTTTTTCACATACTCGTTTAGCGATCTATTATATAAATCTACGAAAAAAAAGATTTCGTATAATAATAAAAATAGGAATATTAAAATATAAAAAAGAACTTTTGTTGCGTTAGACGGATGCAAACTTCAGCGACATTGAACTTATACGAGGTGTGTAAATTAAGTAATGAGACTAATAAAAAAAAAATTTATTCGAATACAATTACAATTCAATAGTCTCCCTCAAAATAACTTCCTTGAGACGCCACACAGCACTGGAGACGGTTCTTCCAATTCTCATAGCACTGTTGGAACTCTGATACTGGAATAGCCTTCATCTGGTCGGTTACAGCCGTTTAAATTGAGAACAAACTCTTTCGAGATAAATAAATCAGAGTTCTCACCTGACGTGACCCGAGTCCACGGTTGGCCAGAGCTCAGCAAGATTGGTTATTTATCGTTGGGCGCCAGTCAAGTTGACGAACTTGACGGAATACAACGTTCAATAATTATTATTATGCATTGTAAATTGGACGACCCTTGGCAGTCAACATTGGAGCGTTTGTTGATTCCAAATTTTATTTTAAGAAATAATATCAGAGAATTACAATTCACCATACCTTTCGATGGATGACTCGGCGATGTTAGTCAATACCTGTCGCTTGCCGCTCTCTTCTACCCATATATTAACTAAAGTTATCTAATGAATAATCGGCGTAATAATAACTCAATAAATAAATGTACGATTGCAATTGCGAAGATTACAGTGGCGGTAAACGGACGTTGACTCTCTCTCTTACACTTTTTCTTCGACGGTTTGGAGAAGAGTGACCTCTTCGATTGGAAATTCCTCCTATCTCCCTTCGCAATTTCGCCCCCCCCCCCCTTCGGGGTATTTACACCCTGCTCAATCCAAAAGCGTTATTCGAAGTCACCTTCATCAGGGATAAATCGCAGGGTCTGTTCCGTTCGCGACAATGAGGTATAATAATAATGAATATAATAATCGCGATTCCTGTCACAGAATGTTTTCGAGTGTCTCAAAATGATGTCCCTTGAGGTGATTTTTCAAGAAGAGGAACAAGTCACCAGGACTCAAGTCAGGCGAATAATAAGGCTGAGTAGTCACACGAATGTTTTTACTGACCAAAAACTCATTTATTGAAATTGCTGTGTGACAAGTCGCATCGTCGTGGTGTGCCAGTTGTTCTTGATGTTTGGTCTCATACGCATGATCCTTTTTCGAAGCTCTTCAAGAACCTCTCGGTAAAAGTGTCGATTGACCGTTTGGTCTTGAGGTACAAACTCTTTGTAGACGATACACTGGCTATCGAAAAAGCAAATCAGCATGCATTTGATATTCATCACTTTGAGGTTCATCTTCAATTGGATCTCTTTCTTCTGAAAATGCCTTAAACCACCGAAAAACCTGGGCCCTTGACAAACCATTGTCTCCGTAGGCCTGCTGGAGTTTGGCAAAAATTTCCTTTGCACTGTGCCCAAGTCTGAAGCAAAGCTTGATAGCATACCGTTGCTCAAAATTGATGTCACTCGTTTGTAGAACGCACTAGAAAAAACTGTTTCACGAAAAAAATTGCTGCGGACAACCGAATGACTCTAGTAAGTACAAACTCGTACTGAATAATCCAGTCGGAATGTACATGAGACCTATTCTCGGAGGCCAGCACGTCGCCAATTTATTTGTAGGTTCTTTGGGTTACCAGGAATGTACACTAAATGCATATTCAAAAAAATGATGTTTTATGACCACCAGAGATTGTTAAAAAATAAAAACTCGATTTTTTAATGATATATTTTTTGGAATTGGTTTTATCGAAAAATGCTACCTTCAAAAGTTGTTCGGCATGATGTCATCTATAAAATAAGTGCTATACAAAAATCATCTAGGATTATTAGTTTAACGGCAAATCACCGGTGAACGAAGCATTTTGTTGCATGTGCTTTGTTTTTTAATGGACTTAATATTCTAAAAATAAATCAGCATTTAGAAGAATGTATCCCCAAAAGATATCTTTAAAGTTTATGGAGCTAGGTCATATAGTTAACGAGTAATTACCGATTTACTTAAATCTGGCACCTCCTTATAGCAAGTGATCCAGAAGGGCCACATGGGATAAACAAAATTCACATGATGGTCATTATTGTGTACATTCAGGATTCAATGCGAAAAAGTGATTCGTTGCTCGAAATTGATGTCACTGATGTTTGAAAGGCACTAGGAAAAACTCTTTCACGAAAAAATTGCTACGGACAACCAAATGACTCTAGCGAGTTCAAACTATACTGAACTGTAATGAGGACGTATCACATGTTCACCTGCCGCCCCTCCAAGTCACCCCGTCCCAAGTGTTGTCAAATCGAATGCTACGTTGCCAGTCTCATTACTTAATTTACGCACCTCGTACCGAAGAAACATTTTAAAAAAATGTTTAAACATGGGTGACTGCAGAAAAAAATTGAAATTTGACACCAAATTTTCGTTCTTTTTTCCGATAAAAAAGTACTTTTAAAAAGTGACTTTCTTAAATAAATAGGTATAAGTTCAAGATAATATGGTTCTTGAGTTGTGTGTACAATTTCAGAACGATCGATCAACTCATCTTAAGGGGCTGTTCTACTGTGAAGGCTCAAGAAAAAGCTATTTTTTAATAATTTTTTTGTGAAAACTGTTGCATGTATCGGTACAAACTTTTTTTCGCTTAAAGGTACACTCTTATCGAATAGAAAACAATTTTTTTTGTTGCAAATACATGTATATTTATTTAACAACTTATAATCGTGTAAAGGCATGACAAAAAAGTATGTCACTGGCTTTGATGATTTGCGCTCTCCAGGTAATCTGAAACAAAAAATTGAAAAACGATTCTTAATCTATACGAGTGTCGCTATAGCCCGAACTAGACTTATTAAAAAATATTAATTTTTACTTATATCTACGACCGAATTATGTCGAAAAAAACACGTGTTTTTCGAACATTTTTGCAAAAAACGTCATTTTGTTATTTTGCAATATAAAGAAATAATTCTAATTCGGGCGATAGCGACACTCATACAGATTAAGAATCTTTTTGAATTTTTTGTTTCAGATTACTTGGAGAGCGCAAATCATCAACGCCAGCGACATACTTTTTTCATGCCTTTATACGATTATTAATTGTTAAATAAATATACATTTAGATGCAACAAAAAAATTGTTTTCTATCCTGTAAGAGCGTACCTTTAAGCGAAAAAAGGTTTATTTTTTGAGCTCTCACAGTAGAATAGCCTCTTAAAGTTACGTCTCTGACAAACTTAAAAAATGTAGTTTCGTAAAAAAATGTGTTTAAAGTTTCGACCTACGGAAACTCAATAATTCCAGTGACTCGCCGGCTCATCAGCGATTCCAAGACTATACAATAGTCTTTCAGCGTCTCCACGAATGCATGAATTGCCGATGCCGCTACATGTAGTTTTCTCCGTTGAGCAAAAAAAAACCGTCTGCAAGAGTATCGGAGTTTCAGTCGAGTGACTTGGTACCGCATAGCGGTAAATCTCATCAATTGCCCTAATCTACGAATCCACAGAAGCTTACGTGCTGAACAGAGTGTGTGCGAAGTGAGAATGTCGAGTGCGCACGGGGTTGGAATGACAAAGGACGACGAGATTCGGGGTTGGACGATGACCGAGACGAGTGGCAGAGGCTCGTCGAGGAGAGGATTCCTCGGGGCGCATGACCCCCGAGGATGCAAGAGCACCGAGATAACAAGGAGACCGGAAACGTGCCAGGATGATGGAGGTTCGCAGTGAAGGAACGGTCGACGAGGTCCAGTCGGGTCTGTACGAGAGGAGCATCGCGGTTCCGTGCTCGCTCATCGTAAACGACACCGCGAGGGCGAGAGTGCTGCTGGCTGACTCGTTGGTGACAATCGCGAGCATCCTCGGGGCCGTGAGATCACGGGGAATCGAGACTTCATCAGAGCGAGAACCAGAGGAGGATCCGGGCCAGGGAGAACCTGGGGATTACGGGGATGAGATCTCCGAGACGAACGTCGCTTGGTTGATGATCAAAGGGACGCTGATGCTCGGAATAATAGTGGGCGCTTTGCTCGGTAACGCGCTTGTGATCGCGAGTGTGAGACGTCATCGAAAGCTTCGTGTGCCGACTAATCGTTATGTGGTGAGCTTGGCCGCGGCTGATCTTCTTGTCGCGATGTGCGCGATGACCTTCAACGCCTCGGTCGAACTCTCGGGACGCTGGATCTTCGGTAGATTCATGTGCGACGTTTGGTGCTCCCTTGACGTTTACTTTTCCACTGCCTCGATACTCCATTTGTGTTGCATCAGCGTTGATCGTTATTACGCGATAGTAAGACCCCTCGAGTATCCGGCCATCATGAGGCGTCTCGTCGTCACTGGAATGCTCGCCTGCGCCTGGTTACTACCCGCCCTCATAAGCTTCATACCGATCTTCGCCGGATGGTACACTACGAACGCCCAGCTTGATTATCTTCGACAAAATCCTCAGGTACAAGAGTCCAGCCAATCGGGGATCGTCGGGGTAGTTACGCTTCTTCGGAGATACAAAATCGTCCTAAAGTTCACTTTGATCGAAGATCCGCTCGGGGAAAAATGGGTTCTTTCATTTATCGCTCCAATGGAAGCCTTGCGATTATGCAATTTTATTAGGATCAATTAAATGATTATGTTCGAACGACGCCCGTGAAGAAATTTGACTGGGCATTCTCTACTTAATGTCGGACCCTGGGCAGGTTTGCCTCGTCTGATTCAGCTGACCCCGTGCGGAAAATTGGCAGGGCATCCCTAATACAATTCGGAGCCTTGAAGGGATTGTTTGTAGATTCCATAGTGGGGTTTTCCATAAAAGAGCTGGACCAGGCCCCTTTTCGAGAATAGTAGGGTAGGGAGGTTGACTAAAACTATGGTCTAAGTACGAAGACTAAGGTAGGGCCTTTGAGGGGTGCACTTGTAGATTCTCTAGTAACGATTTCCCTAATACTACCAGACTTCGCTATTATAGAGGCACATCAGTATAAATTGCTTGACTAAATCATTTGTGGCATAACAATTGTGGAGATCGATTAAATATAATAATTAAACTATGCGTTTAGTAGACGAGCTGTGATGTCTTGAACCAACACGCATGCAGTGCGTTTATTGGAACAACGCGGGATCAAACGTGTCAAATATGTGACAGAATTCTAAGCTTCAAATATATTGAAATAACACTTTTCTTTTGCACAGTGCACACACACGAACGTACGCATATGGCTGCAATAATTTTTATGAGGCAAAGTTGAGGCAATTTTGAAGGCCCTGATTATTTTGCCTTCAATGGCCCTCGGTAGCAAAGTCCGCCCGGCTGCTGATGGCCCATGTGAAATTTCCAGACTAGTGACTCAATAAAGTCAGGGAAAATTAAGATGGGCCCGATCAAAGCCCAAACTCAATTTCCGCACGGGACCGGGTCCTTTCATGCAACGGACCGGGAAAATCATAAAATCGTTTTTTTTACGGCTTCCACTGAATGTTTGGAAATTACAATGTTTCAGCGGGAATACATTGCTACCAAGTACACTCTCAGGTAATGTATACCCGGCCAGAATCTTGACATTTCCTGAAAAATGGAGCCCAACTTTAAAATCTTTGAAAACCTGCTTTGCTTTTTACACCATTAAAGATATTTATAATTCATTAGGATGGTTCTGATACATCTGTTATAATTCACCATTATAAGTATTTTTTTCATTCATGATAATCTACGAGAATAAAAATGCTTATCATAAATAATAGTATTATAATGAGTATTAATTTGAACATAACGAATACCCAAACAAAAAAGTAAAACAGGTGGTTCTTGGTTTTTTTAAATCGGGGTCGCCTTGTTAGGAAATATCAATGTTCTGGCCAGGAGGGCACGACCCGCATGTATTTCACCGACAATCCGCCATGGATTGTTGAATCCTTCAAGCGAAGTGCTTCGCGTAGCCAAGGTACCATCAAACAACGATAAAACTTCAACCCGTTGTTGTATCACGTCAGAAGTGCAATGGTTACAGCGTGAACTTTCGCTTATAGTTTTGTAATACTTGTGAAATAATTAGTATCAGTACGATCTGATACTATCTATTCTACTTGGGTATGTCGCCAAAAGCCCCTCCAATGACTAATCACTACTTTATTTGACTCCCGGTTTATTTCTCATGCAGGGCCCTGTCCCCGCGTAGAAATTTTGGTAGGATCCGATTCAGAACGCTTTCAGATTGCCTGACTGCGTTGATAGGTCACTTGTAAGGCAACTCGACAGCGCCCTGTTCGAAAATGTAACGTTCTGTCGCATTTGGGCCTCATCTGGTTGCCTGATCAAGCCACAATCAGGTTGCCCGATCAGATGTTTATAATGTTGCTCGATCAGGTCATTATAATACTGCCTTAGGTAGCCAATACACATACATGCTTATACACACTCTACATTATATGTATTGTATATACACACCCTAGATTATATGTATGCAAAGACTAGAATGTATTTGTCAACATATATTTTTCTTAAATACAGTTATGAAGAAAGTTATAATTACATTATTTAAAAATAGTATAGAGATAAATAATATAAAGTTTAAGAACCCGAACCAGTTTTAGACGAAAATATACAATCGTTCAAATTATTCTTCTCGTTTCGGGCGCACACACACCTCGTAAATTAGTTAGTATTTTTCAGGCATGGCGTTTGTGAAAAACCAAGTTTTATAGTGAAAAATTGAATATATATACAATATATATAGATGTTCATTTGGAATTTACGCAGTAATGACGTGATGAAGACCCATATATATTTTTAGGCTATACCTATTTCCACGACGATGACACATTTTAAAGTGTGTTTTGAGATCTAAAGATACATCGGAATCTTCTTACACATATCCAAGTTGCATAATGTTTTTTTTTCGTCATAGTCCATAACACCTTTTTCTATGCAACTTTCAAAAACATCAACACTTCAAAGATGTCGCATAAAAATTTTCACGTAGGATATAGGAAGTTATGTGCGTTAATGAAATGCTGAGGCAATAAGGCAAACCTCAATAGGGCCTTATTAGGCCAAGGCTTAGTAGGACCATTTTAGTATTTAAATCGGGCCAAAGTAGAATAGCCTGTATGCCGCCATAACATGGCTTCCATGGAAACCATGTTACGGCACGCCCTATCTGTGCCGGATGTCCATCAGATCAGTGGGACCGTCGTACGGAAGTAAGAAGGCACCCTGATCAGGCCGAAATAAGGTAGCCTCTTTACTCTCGTACTACGATTCCATTGCCCGAGTGGAAAATTGGCAGTACTTGAAGGCCCCAAATACAATTCGGGGCCTTCAAGAAATTATTTTCGGATTCCATAGTAGGGTTTTCCGTAAACGAGCCCGACCGGGCCCCTATTAGGGAATTGTAGGTAGGTTGATGAAAACTATGGCCTAAGTACGGAAACCAAGTAAACACCTTTAAAGGGTGTAGTTGTAGATTCTGTCGTAGCGATTTCTCCAATACTACTGAAGAATTTTTGGCATAATAATTATCGAGATCGATTAAATATAATAATTAAACTATGCGTTTAGTAGACGAGATGTGATGCCTTGAACCCGGGATCAAACGTGCCAAAATATGCGACAGAATTCTAAGCCCCAAATGTGTTGAAATAACACATTTCTTGTTCACAGCACGCACACACGAACGTACGCATATGGCTGCAATAATTTTGAGGAGGCACCGTTGAGGCAATTTTCAAGGCCCTGTCTATTTTGCCTTTAATGTCCCGATGTAGCAAAGTGTGACCGGCCACTGATGTCCCATTTGAGGCTTCCAGACTAGGGCCTTAATAAAGTTAGGGAAAATTAAGATGGGCCCGATCAAAGCCCGAACTCAATTTCCGCACGGGTGATCCAGTGGACTTTCGGCACCAATCAGGTATGCCTTACTACGGTATCCCCGACCGCAGCATGATAGTGGCCTGATCAGTCTTTAGACTGCCAGATCAAAATTTCTACGCGGGTCAGTACACCATCACCTGCCTCGTTGTTTCGCGGCAATTTTCTGACCCTCTTCTCGTCAGCTTCCATCCACTTCCTGATGCGTTTCCAAAAAAAAAGGGAACGGCAGGTCGAGGCCTGGCCCAAGATTTGTTACATGATGAACCTGATCTACGCTGGAAGACCTGATCATGGCCTAATATTATCTAGAGAAGACAGATAAGGGGCAGTACTTTTCCCCGACTCAAATTTTAGACCGGCGATCCCGGTTCGCTAAAAATCAAATGAAAGCCTGGAAGGCCAGAGCACAATTTTTTTTCTTCTTCGATCAACCATAGATTTCCTGTTAGTACGATTCCCTCATTCGTAGACGATACAGTCCCGCGACTCGTGAGACGGTTTGAAGTGTCCTTTGATGCTGATAAAACGCTTCTTTGGCTTGGATTTAGGACTGTGGGTAGGGGCTCCCTTTTTTCATTATTATTTCCCGAGGGAACTCCAAGGTTGGCTTTTTCTTATTGATAAAACAGATTATTCTTGACAGGAATAATTTTTGGACACCGGTCCGTTTAAGCGTGCAATCTTTTCCTCTCGTTGGGGTTGCGCGAGGGTGTCGGAATCAATGACCTATTAACCTTTTTCTCCACGAGTCCTTTCGGCTCTTGGCCGACCGAGCTGGCCATTCGGTAGTTAATATGGAGTCCTTCCGGCTAGTTTTACTGTCACCCTGACGATTGAGGCACCCTTTTGTTAAATGCCGAAGTGGCCTATATCCGTGTCGAGGGATGCGTCCCCCTGAGACACTTTGCGCGACGGTGGCTCTCGTGGCACCCGAACGTGAAGGAAATTGATTGATTCGGCCACCGTTGTTCCAAGAGCCAAGATTAATGGGGCTCTTTCAATCAACGTCCGTACACTCGTCTACCAGGTCATGCTGAAAAAAAAAGAAGAAAAAGAGGAAGCGAGACTGCATCAACAGCTGAGACGCGGTCGGAAAACACGAGCGAATATGTCGTCTGACATCCGAGTTTTGTCTCGCGTCGAACGTTCGCGTATTAAGTGGGTGGTGTAGCCTCTTAATACCCGAACGTTCGGAAAAATACGTCTACATTTTTTTTTTCATGTTGCGACGCGACTATTGAATATATAAAATAATGTTTATTTTTCACCAATACATTATACTTTCATAAACAAATTTAAAAAAATGAATGAAAAATGGCGGAGGAATAAGTCGTCTAGGGCCCTCCTTTGAAAATACTTGCCGATGATGGGATTTTTTCGCTGGCAGGTAGCTTCTGAAAAATGAGTTTAAAAAAATTCTTGTACATAAAGGTAATAGTTAAAGTGTAACATAGGGAAAAAAATTGTAGAAATGACAGCTGTTTAAAAAAAACTCTGATTTTTACCAACATTGTGAGTTTTAAAGATTAATAAAGAAATTTATATGTAAAAAAAATATTAAAAAAAACAAGCTTTTATTTAATGTACAAAAGGGTAGAAAATAATTTTTTTTAACCAACTCACCTATATGTGACTATAAATAAAAGCTTGGAGCGCATAACTTTTTAAATATTTAATGAATTCGATCAATTCAGTTTCATTAACCGTATTTAATTTGGTACAATAGTAATTGAAGACATTATTATTAGACGTTTATACTCAGTTTCATGATTTTTATCTGAGAAATCTAAGGTTGCTTTACAGTAAATTAAATACAGTTGATATGTTAACGAATTTATGTAAATTAAAGATTAGATGTCTAAATTTTGAGTGCCCCAAGCTTTTATTTATAGTCACATATAGATGTCTTGGTCAATAACTTATTTTCTACTTTTTAGCACATTGAATAAAAGCTTGTTTTTTTAAATATTTTTTTTTTACATATAAATTATTTTCTACTTTTTAGTCTTTAATTGATTTTACTAGAAATTTGAAATGTTTGCAAAGAGGGATTAATCCTTCCAAACGAACCGGTGTTATTATAGGTTCCACCTATCACCGGAACTGTGATAGGTGGCATCTATCATAGATGTTGACTCACCACCTATTGGACTTTACCCTTTAACGTGCGATCCGAGAGCACTTAGAGACAATTCAAACATAGACGGCCACGAATTTGTTTGTATGTGTTAGTGAGATTTTATATGGATGATTAGATATCGCTAGTTTTAGATGAAAAGTTGAGAATTTTATGATTTTTTTTTATTTGCATCATGCATTGTCACCTCTTAGATGTATGTTTGCAAAATTTCAGAGCTCTGAGCAGTCGGGAAATGGGTGAAATATCAATTTTCCGTTTTGCATCTCACAGAAAGTGAAGTTAAATAAAAGTTTATAAAATGAACAGGGCATCCGTTAAAAAAAATCCTATGCTACATCCTAGATAATATCATAAAGAATATATGGTTTAAATTTAATCAAAATTGGTTGAGTAGATCTCGATATATTTTGTCCATCAGTTTGAAAAGAGGATCCTACTGGCCAACTTTTATCTCGGTCATTAAAAAAAAAATCTTATTCGTTTTTTTTTATTTGTTCATAAACTTATAAAGTATTTATAGAAAATTAACAAAATATTTTATATTTTTAATAGTCGCGTCAAAAGAAGAAAAAAATATATACCTATTTTTCCGAGCACCAAGGTGGTCTATAACCACTCAATGAAATTGCTCGATAATGGCACATATTTTTGTTGTTTATTGTCAGCAGCTAGTCCTTTCCATTCGCCCGAGTATATCGAAAGTCAACCATCCAAGAACGTAATTCTATTCCGTCTTCCATGTGACATTTTTCTCATTTCAAGATGAACGACACCGCGAGATCTCATCCCGATCCACGATCCCCTATTGGCTGGCTCACCATTATTCGACCACGCGGCATTAGGCCAAAAACGGCTAGTCTCCATCCTTCCTTCCTCGCGATAACTCTCATACAAGTGGGCGAATTAATCAATTAGGTATGCGTCTTCGTGGTGAATCGTGCCTACGCGGTGATAAGTTCTTCGGTGTCCTTCTGGATTCCCGGTGTAGTGATGATCGTCATGTACTGCAAGATATACAAGGAAGCCGTCCGCCAGAGGGAGGCCCTCAGCCGTGCCTCGAGCAGTACCGTACTCAACAACGTTCACATGCACAGAGTGTCGTCAAGGCATCACTCGAGAGTGTCCCATCAGTTGCTTTTGCATCCGAATGACGCGAATGACTTTAGAAGACCATCATGCCAGACGGCCATTGAATTGAATATGGAGAATGGTAAGTGCGTCTCAGGAACTTTTCGCTTCTTATTCTTTTATTGGAGTTACCAGCAGACATGGACAAAAAGTAATTCAATTAACAACTAACAAATACAATTACTACTGTAATTGATAATTTAATTACTTTGTAAGAGATTACTGAAGTAACTAGTTACCACAAGTACCAAGTGTAATTAATTACTGTGTAATTTAATTGAAAGCTAATCTGCTACAAATTATTAATCTCTAGCTAATCTGTAATCTAACTATTATTAATCTAGTTACAAAGTAATTCAATTACAGAGTAATCTCATTGAATTGCATTTCATTACATTGCAATTAAATTACTTAGTACATATTATGTAATCTGTTATAATGTATTTAATTACAAAGTAGTCTGATTAGAATGTATTCAAATACTTTGTAATCTAATTACGCGACTGACAGCTTTAGAAACACACAAGTTTTGTGCCGGGTAGACACGCAAACAGTGCACACTACTGTAACGTGCAATTACACGAATTACCACATGTAAGGTCCACTCGCGCTCGTGAAATGCAAGAAATGTAACTCAGATTTTTGTAACACGCATTATTACATTATTTAAATTAAAATGTAATCGATTGATTCGTATCAGATAAGCTTTCAATTAAATTACACAGTAATTAATTACACTTGGTACTTGTCGTAACTAGTTACTTTAGTAATCTGTTACAAAGTAATTAAATTATCAATTACATTAGTCATTGTAATTGTTAGTTGTTAATTTAATTACTTTTTGCCTATCTCTGTGAGTTACCAATGAGACTTGTTTCGTGTGGAGAACAGTTCTGAGAGAGAATGATTCCTGGAGATAAGAAGCACAGAGTATTTACAAATAAAATAAAAAAATAAATTTACACTGCCCATGGTAAACAGGGGATGGTAAAATTCACTATAGTTTATGGATGCGGCAATCACAATATGGTTAGCACAATTATGAGAGAAAATGATATCTAAACATTCCATTTTGGTGGCGTGTTTGACTATCTATTATCCCTGAAATGATTTTTAACTATTGTAAAAGGCTTGACAATATAGATATGGTTGATTTTGTGCTATCACAAAATAGGCTCGCATTGTTTATTGGAAAAAGAAGAATACCGAGAATACAAATCGTGGTGATTGATAAGAACGCGGGGGTTGTTTCTTTCAATGGAAAAAATCATTGGATATCCGACGTTCCGAAACGGACCGTGGCATTGGATCTCGTACGGATGAGCACCTGTTTCGCTCCTGGATATCACCAGCTCGTTTCCTCACACGTGCAACACACTCTTGACGCTTAACACTAAGCGCGTTAACGAAGCGGTTTGCCAAGTGTTGCTCTCCAACCTCGATAATAGACGTTTTGGCATCCGTTTCGAGACTCTCGAAACGCCCCCGCGGCGATCAAACACATTGAGCGCAAGCTGGCCGACTCCCCGCACGTGTGAATATTTACTACACTGACAAGGAACATCACTTAAGTGTCCGTCTCCGATTTTGTTGAAACTCATATATGTGATAAAGCACTTGAAACTATTAGAGACGTATTTTTTTTATCGGTGGACAAACGTTTTCAAGGGAGGAAATCACCCCTCAAACTGCGGATGGAAATAAACTCAGAGGAGAGAGTTTACCCTTAAGCCAAACGTAATAATTTCGAAACCCCCGATTAGGGTGGGTCCCGGCAAAATCGTTGCAATTTTTTTTCGAGAGCTTCTTTTGGGCCATGTTCCAAATATCGCCGATAAAAAAATTATTATATACAAACCTCGGGAGATATAATTTTTCTCAACTTTCACCCCTCCGATAAGGGTGATTTCCGAAAAATCAAGTCGTTACCATTTTTTTGGAGACTCCTTATGGGCCATTGTGCAAATAGAGCTACTAAAAAAAATGATTATTTCTAAATTGCAGGAGATAGATTTTTATTCACATTTTACCCCCCGATAAGGGTGGATTTCGGTGGTTGTAAACATAACAAAATGATTTTACGATATTTTTTGCCAAATAGAGCCCAAATGTACACGATGTAAAGTTCAGCCCTATAGAAAATATTAGATTATAGCTTATAGAAATATTTTGAATTAGCAGATATATTTCAAACCCAGAAAACACGACTCTCATGAATGAATTCATGTAAGGGGTGGTTTAGACCCTTAAGTTTGCTGTCCGGCAAAAACCCAAAAATACGTAAACTTGAATTCTATCCCCTTGTCAAAATGGGGTGGTTTACTCGTTAATTACATTTGCTTCCAATACTTCCATAGCGGATTTCTCATCGCTTTACATTGGGGAAATTTTGGTTTTTGTTTCATTCACATTGGTGGACTGCTTGTGGGTGAAACTGCAAAATCGGCTCTCCCCCCTTAAACCCGTTTATCCGCAGATAAAAAAAAAGATACGTGTCTAATTGGGATTTGTGAAACGGCGACATGACATCTGATGGCGTTAAAGCAAACTATACTTAGGGCAAAGCCTAAGCCGACCCTAGGGCAAGGCCTAAGCCTACCCTAAAGCCTACGTGCTCTTGTTGAACAGACTGCATAGTAGATTTTCATAAAATTAATATTCCCTTATACTTTAAAAAATTAACTCCCTCAAGATCCTAATAGTGAACAGGATTGAAATATATATATATTGACAAAAAATGTTACTCGTTTGAACGGGTATCCTATTTTTACAATGCAACAAACGTACTATCTAATAGTTTGTAAGAAACGCGAAGTTGTTAATCCTCCGTAACGCAATAACGTGAAAATTTAAAAACAGTTGACATTATGGTAGGTTTTAATAAATAAAAAAACAGGTATTGTTTAGTTAATAACATTTAGCAGAGGTCTACATATAACGACAGACGTGTTTTGCTTGCTGCAGCCCAAATAAACCCAAACAAACTAAAAAGCACGTAGTTTTGAACGTTTTTACATTTTCTTTTTGATTTTTCCAAACTTTATGCACACTCGAATATTACAATCTCGCGACAAGTGAACGTCGAACATATTTTGACCCAACCAACGCCATCTAGTTTGCATGAATTGCACTAAAATGTATACAACGGTTTGTAGCCGTCGTGTGACATTGATATATAAAAGGGTTAAATGGCACTATAGGATTTTGCGAGGACTTGGATGGTTTGTTGAATAACTGCCACACGGTGATATAAATAAAGGGTTCAAACTACCAAATGTCGATAGAACGCACAATACAATATAAACGACGATCTGAACGCACAAGATCCCGGATTCTGTCGACATTTTCATCGGTTCTTGAAGGTGAAGGCCCTCCGCTGCGTGGTTCATCTTCAATCGACATTCTTCCTTCTGAAAATGCCTTAAATCACCGAAAAACCTGGGCCTTTGACAAAACACTGTGTCCGTAGGCCTGCTGAAGTTTTGCAAAAGTTTCCATTGCACAGCGTCCAAGTCTGAAGCAAAACCTGATGGCACACCGTTGCTTGAAATTGATGTCACTTTCAGAACGCATTAAAAAAAAACTGTTTCACGAAAAAAGATCGCTACGGACAACCAAATGACTCTAGCGAGTTCAAACTAATACTAAAGGCGTATCACATGTTCACCTACTGCCCCTTCAAGTCGCGCATCCCAAGTGTTGCCACATCAATCGCTACGTTTCCAGTCTCTTTACTTAATTTACACACCTCGTACTTTTCTCTTATCGTTGTGCCAATCATATTATGATTGGGGTGTCAATAGACTATAGGAATTTCTTTACTATCCCCTTCCTTACCATGGGCATTTGTTGCAAACACCATGGACTTTTCGCTCTGTGTAAACTTTTCATTCACATTCAAATTTGGTACGTTTCGATAGTCCAAATTTATCAATATTTGCCAATCCCTTATTCACAAAAACTCCATAAATTGGCACTTGAACTTGTCTACGTTGGAATACAACAAGTGCATAAAAGAAAAACAATAATTGATGTTCGTAATTTTGCCGTAACGAGACTCTCTCCAAATTTGTCCTGGACACAGAATGGTGGTGGGCATTTCTGTGTTAAACTGATTTGCGTGTTCGTCATTTACCTCGTACTTTTGCAGCATGTGTTCAGGTCCGTGTGAGTGTTTCGGTTCGTTGAAAATTTTACGGACGAATGTCTCTTCGGGTATCCCGTTTGATACTATTTTCCGCCGAGTGTGCCTGAGCCAACCGTGAGAGGGAGGGGGGAGGGGGTGTTCATTGCGAAGTACAACCGCGCTGAACCATACAGCGTTAATAGCACGATGAAACAGTGGACGTTACAGCTCGGCGAGAGAAAACCAATTGCAGGTGCCAAAAATTGCAATCCACTAGTGGAAATTGTCGGTGTGCGTGTATGCGTCGCCGTAATTTCGCAATAATTACGGCGCATTTGTTTCCGCTCGTTTGAAATGCCTTCCGGGTAAAGGGTGTTTACTCTTGTATCTGTCTCTGTATCCCCGTGTTCGTTTCCCCTTCATGAACGGGTCCTCTTTCTCCTTCTCTTTCCACCCTTTTTCCTCCCTCGGTGAATCCACGGGTTCAGTTCTCTTTAAGGGGGTAAAATACATGTGAATGTTACTTAAACATCTCAAAAGTAATTCACCGGTAAGTCACTGAAATCATTGAATTTTCGTAGTTCGAAACTTTAAGGAGGTTGCTCAAGGTCTTTGCGAGGCTGGCGGCAAGAGGAGAACGCCTACGCTCAACCACGGTCGTCTGTAACGGCTGCCAACTCCGAATAATCAAACTTTCGGTTACGCAACGTAAACAAATTTCGACTAATAATATGTGGAATGCATGTAACTTGCTGTAGGGACGCAAAATAGTTGTCTTCGAATAAGGCGCCAATACGAAAGCGCTCGAATGCGAAAACGTGTATGCGAGCGTGGACAGACGGGCGCAAAAATAAGCGAGCGTTGTTATTAAAAAGAAAGCATTGCGAGATTGACAAAAAAAAGAGTAGTCGGTCGCGAACTGCCGTGTTGATCAGTTCTCGAATCACGAAGCTGTACGTTTGTTAAAATAAATACATAATTCCTTTATCCTTCCCCAAGTGTCTCACTATCCGTGTTCTCCTACAATCCCTATATTACCGTTTAGAAAGTTTAATAAACGTTTTTTTGTTTATCTACGTCGCCATTACGGTATTAACTAAGTTGAAATGTGGCAAACGCGCAATTTAGTTCTCAGTAGCTGGTAGCACTGAGTTCATCTACCGATAACGCCAATAAAAAAGTTGGGGATCCCCATACGATGGGAGATACGATTTTTGTCAACTTTCACCCCGCGATAAGGGTAAGTTCCGGCAAACGAAAATCGTTCTTTTTTTTGAGGCTTATTTTGGGTTCGTTTACCAAAATTGGTCAATTTTTTTTGAGACTTATTTGGGTTCCTTTATCGATAACTTCAATAAAAAAGTTGGGGATCCCCATACGGTGGGAGATACGATTTTTTTCAACTTTCACCCCCTATTAAAGGGCGGTGCCCTTTGCCAAAATCCTTTAAAATGTTTCCTATTATATTTTATACGCGCCCAGAAGTGAGCTATGCAATAAATTTATTGAATTTCAAAAATAAAAATAAAAAAATTTCGTTGCGCCGCAACGTTGCGAACTTCAGACCCATCAGATACAAACGCCACATCGTGAGCGCTTAGCTGTCAAACATCCTTCGCGAATTCAGTTTTTGTATTCGACGAAAATGAAAAAATGGAAAGGAAAAATCCAAAATGAAAAACAGTACAATCGTTGGTTAAAGCAAGTGGAAAATGGAAAGCAGTGGGACAAAGTAGGTGAGCCGGAAAATGAGTGCGCAGTCGAGGGACGAAGCATAATTTATTTGAAGGTTATGTCGAAACGCATGTACTACAGCTTATGTCAAAAGGAATTATGGATGAAAAATATTTAACATGAAAAAAAATACAGCTTGGCCTCGACATTTTTTGTACTCTGCTAAATATCCGTTAAGTTTGTTTGATTGGTAATAAACAAATTTTAATTTTCATCGTTTTACGAACATTTTTTGTTGTATTACTCTCTCTTGTAATCATGCGGAACAAAAACAACAATAATGATACAAAATATTAAAATACTCTTTATGAAACCACAGTAAGAATTTTATTACGAGGAAGCAA
The DNA here is from genome assembly GCA_963932345.1 of Ophion ventricosus. Lineage (NCBI taxonomy): Eukaryota > Metazoa > Arthropoda > Insecta > Hymenoptera > Ichneumonidae > Ophion > Ophion ventricosus. The sequence goes on from OZ010719.1 coordinate 19,803,312, forward strand.
TAGTTTGTTAATTTCTAATTGTGGCGCCTACACAAAATGGCCGACTTGACAGCAACGTTGCCACGTGTCGTAGCGCGCTCTATCGTTTTACGCATATCAGCTAAAATCTTCTGTTTCATTTCAAGAATATCTCGATAACGAGGCAGATAAAACGCTTCACTCTTCGTTGAAATTATTCATAAAAATGGAAAAAAAATTGTCCATCTGTTTGTATTCAATCCGTAGCATTTTTCTTATATTGCGAATGTCGGATCGTAAATATCGTTTCGCTTTTGCTATGTCGCTCGTGTATAAGAGCCCAAATTCAATAATTAATTGCTCGACAATCATGCAGACGAATGACTTGAAATTTTGCACAGATTCGTAACACCTGTTCTTAAATATCCTCAATAAATTTCGGAAAATTCTTAGCATTACACTATAGTTGAGTAGCCTCCTTTAACGCGGTTTTCCAAAAAGTATATTTTTTTAAGTTTGTAAGAGACAACTTTGAAACGAGTTCACCGATTGTGCTAAAACTGTACACACAACTCAATAACAATATTACCTCGGACTTACACCTACTTGTTCATGAGAATTACTTTTAAAAAGTATTTTTTAAATTGCAAAACAGAACGGAATTATTTAGTAAAATTTCAATTTTTTTTCTGAGCTGTCCCAATTTTTAATTTTCAACTTTTTCAATGTTTCTTAGGCATAAGTTCAGCATTTAGATGTTGAAATACTATAAAATGTTGGCTCATATTTTTCAGATCCATATTGAAGACGTTAGATTTCCCACAAACGCCATGACTGCCGCCAAAACCTTCCTGAAAGACTACGCCATAAAGTCGCCATTTTGTAATATTTTATAATGAAAAAAATTATTTAAACAGTTCAATTATGTAATAAGTCGTACCTAGAGTTTCATAAATGTAAATCTTTTTTTTCCGTTTTAAAAAAATGTTCAAAGGTTTTTTTTTCGCCGTCTCCATGTATTTCATCCTTTAATATTGATATTTCGAATGTTTAAGCGGGAAGGTCTCGACGTAATAATATCGAGCTGGCCTCAAACGTATCTGAATGGCATCGAGTTTACCATTCAGCGAATTCCTCATTACCCCTAGCGTTCATATTGGCGATTTGAATTCACTTGCGAACTTTGACAAGTCAAATGACAACCTGACTGATAAATATAATTGGAAAAATTATGGTTCAACGATTATTCGTGGCTGCGCACGGCCATCGTGGTCGTTGAATCGCCCGAACTCTTGACTTTGACGAGCCACATGTTTTTAATTGCACGTGAAATCGTGGGAAAATGTGTTCAAGCTGAAAGTTCGTTTGCTCAATCGTGGGCACCTCGGTGAATCGAGGGATACCGCGCTGATAGGTCATTAACGTATTACGATTGATTTCAGCTCAAAAGGCTGCGCTAACTAACCAAATTAAAGGCGGAGATCCCTTCAGGCAGCCGAAAATACGCAAATTTTCAACATTTTTTCGTGTCGATACTATCTATCCTACATAATTCAAACTTTATGTAAATATTATGACATCTTTTTATTTTCCGAAAAAAAAATCTTTTTTTTCTATTCAAAAATGAGGATGTACAAGACTTGCTTCAGAAACGGTTGCCACCTAAGTTGTTCCACGGCGTACAACTTAGCGTCTGGTGCATTGATCGTAAACATTAAAGTCAAGAAATTTTACATTCCTCCGACTCAAACGTTCTATGCGAACCTTGAAAATCCAAACAAAAGTTAAAATTCGAAAAATTGTACGTGTTTGAAAAATGTTCTATTTTTCATGAAATCTTTACTATAATATTTCTTCAGGGTCTTCCACCTTTATCCTGCCTGTCGCTGACTACTGCTGTTGCATCACTTTTGATATACCTAAGGAGTACAATTCCATTTTAACAGTTACGCGCAACTCATTTGTACGCTTTATTTTCGATGTTTCGTGGCAAGAACACATTGCACCATTTTGGGAGAGGCTTGCATGGCTCTGGCCTGATGGTAGGCGTAAGTACTTTATGCTGCGTATAGCATACGAAGTTATTCGCTCAGGTAGACTAGCCTATCGGCGGTCTCTGCTCTCACTGAATAGGCCCATGGAAGGCATGAAGCTTCTAGCCACCCAAGAACTATTAGCAGTTCCACACTTTCGCATCGAGTACCTGAGGCACTTTTTTTCTATCTCTGTCTTGTTTCTAACGGGTGTTTCAAAATGACCTGACATTTTAAATTGCGCGCAACTTTTTTTGTGGCGAACATAGATTACTAATCTTTGACAACTGGCATCAGGAAGTATTGAGGTTTAATCATGGAGAATTACATGATCGAGCAACGCACAGAAATTGTGAAAAAGCAATGTGAAACAATACAGTTATTGCAGACGAAGTTTCATGGTCGTGTTATCTCGCGCCGCGGCGATGTGAATTGATCACCAACATCGTGCGATTTGACACCATTGAGCTTCTTTCTTTGGGCTTTGCTGAAAGGAAAAGTGTATGCCAATGATCCACAGACCATTCCGAAGCTCGAGGAAACAATTGGACGCACCATTAATGAAATTAGTCCGCAATTATGCCAAAATGTTATTGAAAATTTCGTCAAAAGAGTGAACGTTTGCAAACAGGGACTAGGCGGCCATTCATCGGATATTGTATTCCAAATATAACCTCCATGTTTGTACCTTATCTATCTATCTATCTATCTGTATATATAAAAGGCAAAGTCCTGACTGAATGACTGACCGACTGAATGACTCATCATCGCCCAGCCTAACTCGCTAAAGGTAGAAACGCGGAATTTGGGGAGGGTGTCAATTTTATATTGGAGGCATCGCTTAAGAAGGGATTTCTCGAAATTCAACCCCTAAGGGGTGAAAGGGGGTAGCAAAGTTTTTATGGGAAATGATATTCCTTGCGTGTATCAACTTGTAACTTGGCAAATATGTTCCTTTGAAGGTGTAGAAGTAAACTAATTAAGGATTTTTCGAAATTCTACTCTTAAGGGGATGAAATGGGGTGTAAAAGTTTGTATGAAAAACTTTCCTTGCGTTTATCAACCTGAAACTCCATATAAATATTCTTCAAAACAAATAATCAAACACATAGTTTATGATTTTTTAAAACCTCTAATGCAGCGTGCTACTGCTAATGAAGTTTCCATGGGCCAATCTCTGCGCGGGCGAAAGCTAGTACTAAAATAAAAATATTCGTATTTTTCAAATAAAGAATACGTTTTATCAATAAATTCAAATGTCAGATCATTTTGAGACACCTTTATCTAATGCTGTTCCATCCGGTAGTTTTAATCTTGGCAGGGAGGTCTTTGCTAACCTCATTGCCGATTTGCTGACGTCTAACTCCATCTAAACGGCGTAGCGTGCCGCCCCAGAGTATGTGTGCATGTAACGCGTGTTGCAATGTATGGAACTTCAAATTGTGTATGAAAAACTTTCATTGTATCGAGCCTTACTCAAAGTGATTTAACTCATTCTCTGTATGATTTAATTGTATTGCATTTTCTCATGTCCTTCTCATAATTTTATTGAGTCATCTTGAATAACCTTTGTACATGAACCCTGTATGCCAGAGAACAACTAGTCCTAGTGCATTATTAAATATCTATCTATCCCCCCCCCCCCCCAAGTTCTCCCACTTTGGTTTCATCAATTTATTCTTTCGTCGTATTGAAAAATGGAGACCTGATTTGTTCTTTCGATAGAAAATAGATCGGAGACAGGTAAAGCAGAGTGGTAAGATTTCCAACAGTAATTTCGAGGAAAAAAAAACCCCATTGCTACTGGTAAGTAGATGGAAAAATCTACTACGTGAGAGAAAACTTGTACGTTGTGTTTGTCAAATGGTTTACGACAGTTTTGAGCAAGGACGGGCTGTAGTTGGGTTTTCTCTCGGTTGCGAGTGGTTGCAGCGTAGACGAGAAACTAAGACGGGTGCAAGTGGAACGCTTTTGCTCGCGGTAATACTTCCTCTAGCGGTGGCAAGTGCTCCGAAGTGCTCGAGTAAACGTGACGTACGTTACCGGGATGCACTTGAAACTCAAGCCATCAGGGATAGACGTATATAGCGAGCTATCGCCCTCCATGCTAACAACCGTAGTCTACCTTAACAAGAGAGAGAGAGAGGGAGAGAAAGTGTTCTCCTCGCAAAGGGGGTGCTGAGTCAGACGTTTTTTTTTACACATCTCCACAAAACGAGCGGGCTTCTTGGACGGATGGTTTCGAGAAGCTTTCCGTTATCTATCTCCTATATCATCGTTGGTGACGTTTCGTCGTTCAATTTATCGAGACACGTGGCGGAAAAAATAAAATTAATACTCGTAGGATTAACAGCAAATAATTCTTGAGAATTGTCCAGTCAGTGGAGGAGCTTGAAAAGGAAGCATTTAATTTGAAATTTTCCCCAACTCCTCCAAGACAGCCCCTAAAGATGGTCCCCAATCACCGATGGTCGAATTCTGTTCGATTGGGTTCTGCTAGAACTATACCCTGGGTGGCATTTCTTCCTTGAAAATTCTACAAATTTTACTACCGTCTGGATTCTCGTTCCCTGCAGGATAGACAACGTTTCCGGATGCCACGGGAGCTACGTTTGCGTGGCTATTCAACCGGGAAATGAGACGCGTGAATCGGTTTGACGAAAGATCTATGTGATGGTAGCAGCTTAGTGAACTGGAAATCGTCTTCTTTCATGTCCTAGTGCAAATTAAATCGATCAAATATCAACGAGCCATCGGGGATGAACATGGTAACCCAACAGATGTACCAATTGGCAAGACACCGAATCTTGACGAAAGCTATCAAACTGGCTACCATTTTTCCAATGCCGGAAGGCACCACCCTTGATGGACCGGACGATTTTATTTGGGGCAATCGAGCGAGTCACTCGTTGCTCGATGCAAGACTTGAGGAGTCAATTTTGGAAAAACTCCGGAGAAAAACGTGAGGGGTTACACCACCTTGGCGCTTGAAACATAGGTATCAATTTAAAAAAATAATTGACGCGACTATTAAAAACATAAAATTATTATTTTAGAGGAGAGGAAGTGTGCAAAAAAATTAGTAGGACGGAAGGGAAGGAAAAATATATAGAGTAGAGGATTAAATCAATAATAAATTATGACCGAATGAAGAAAATGAGAGAAATGTTAGACAGTACAAACTACAATAATAAGAGGTGTACTAATTAAGGTGTAGTAATTAAGTAAATAACTTTTACGAAAAGTTGTGCAAATAAAACTCGTTTTGATTGATTGACACATAAAATAATTTTAAGTAGGTGGGGAATAAATGCAATAAGGTGGGCACGTAAACGGGGAAGCACCCCGTACGATGGAACAAATAATCTATAAAATAGTTTTTATTTTTCACGAATACATTATAAAGGGTGTCTCAAAATGACCTGACATTCTAATTCATTAATAAAACGTATTATTTATTCAAACATTACGAATATTTTTATTTGAATATAAGGTACAAACATGGAAGTTATGTGTGGAACACAATATCCGATAAATGGCCGCGTCGTTCCTGTTTGCAAACGTTCATTCTTTTGACGCAATTTTCAATAACATTTTGGCATAATTGCGGACTAATTTCATAAATGGTGCGTCCAATTGCTTCCTTGAGCTCCGGAATCGTCTGTGAAACATTGGCATACACTTTTCCTTTCAGTAAACCCCAAAGAAAGAAGTCCAATGGCGTCAAATCGCACGATCTTGGTGGCCAATTCACATCGCCACGGCGCGATATAGCACGACCATGAAACTTCGTCTGCAATAACTGCATTGTTTCACATTACATTTTCACAATTTCTATGCGGTGCTGGATCGTGTAGTTCTCTATGACTAAACCTCTATACTTCCTGATGCCGATTGTCGAAGATTAGTACTCTATGTTCGCTACAAAAACATAGCCCGTAATTTAAAATGTCAGGCGATTGTGATGCACCCAGTGTTCGGCGTTATTCAATTAAATTTTCAATCAGTTAATTAATTGATTAAAAAAGTAATTGCAATTAATTTAATTGCATATTAATTGCAATTGCTTGAATTGCATATTAATTGCAATCGATTGAATTGCATATTTCAATTATTTCAATTAAATATTAATTGCATGTTGCAATTAATTTATTTGAATTAATCTATGTTAATTGCAACTCACAATTAAAATAATTGCAATTAACGTTTTTAATTGTTCTAAGAAACAATTAAAACTAACAATTAACCTATTTAACTTTACAGATATCAGATAAGACATGTTTGTTTGGGTTTTGTAGGCTTACGCAGCGCCCTATACAATAATCAGTTTTAATTGTCAGTTTTCAATCAAATACACCAAAAAGATTGAAAATTGAATAGTTTCTAACTGTGGATAGTCACGGTTAACAATTGATTAATTGTTAATTCGTCTACATCAATTAATTATTAATTAATTGTTAATCTTTAGTTACCCTAGCAATTAAATTTTGCCAGATACTGAAAACACCATTTAGTTTGCCGAACAAATTTAAAAAAATAATAATAACAAAAGATTAAAAATGGTGGAGTTATAAGACATCTAGAGGACCCTCTTTTTCAATCGATGGAAAAAATATCTCGTGAACTACTCAACCGATTTTGATGAAATTCATACCACATATTCTTTAAAATATTTTCTAGGATGTACTATAGGATATTTAAGATCTGATGCAGCGTTCATTTAAAAAAAAAATTATAATTCGAAATTTTTGTAAAATTCAGAGGTATTATTCAATGAGTTGTCATTTCTACAAAACAAATAATTTTTTCCTTATGCTACCCTTTAGCTAATACCTTTCTTTACAAGAAAATTATTTTTCAGACGATGTCTGACAGAGAAATAAATTCCATCATCGGCAAGGATTTTTAAGGCCGTCTTCTAGTCTAGAATTTTGAAAAAATCGATTTTTTTGCATATTTTCAATGTTTAGTATTTCAAGAATATACCTTCCAAAGGAAATTTGGAAATTCCAAATATTAACGGAGTTACAGCTGTAATTAATGAGGTGGAAACTTAACCGGCGCTGCCGGACCGAATCGAAAAATAGACGGTTCCGTCTGCTCGACTACCTGAGGCCCTACCCTCCGTGATATTCACGTTTCTTGACTACCTGAGGTCCCCTACCCTTTGTGATATGGACCAGGAATCGCCGATTAACGAAATGTAAGTATATGTACCATTATATGACTTAGACTGCCTGAAACTGTACTCGAATCTTTAAACGCGTTTTTCTCGAAACTACTTTTTTCGAGACGGTTGACATGATATCTCAAGTTGTAATGAACCGATTTACTTGAAATTTTTTGTGGACCTTCTCTATACACCCCTCTATCGCCCCTACCAGATTTATCGCGAAATTTTGTTACTAATTGTTTAAAAAAAATCAACAATCGTGAAAAAAAACGGCAAAAAATGACCTTTTTTTTAAACAGCCGCCATTTTGCGAATTTTTTTTTTGCCTGAGGTAGGGGCTGTAATGACATCCTTACTAATTAAGAATCTATTTTTTTTTTTCAGATTACCAGGAGGGTTGGAATCATGTCAACCAGGAGAGGCCGTTTTTTTTTCCACCCCCACTTTACCAGCCTGCATCTATCAGAATTATGGATTTTTTTTTTCGCCAATTTTTTTATACAATGTCAAAGGATGAATAAATATGTGGTAAAAAGATAGATACGGAAATATTTTTTGTTTTTTTTTTAATCGCATGTTGAAAAATCCCCAAATTTTGGCCCTCTGGACTAGAAGGCGGCCTTAAGAGAAGGTTCTATCAGACGACTTATATCCTTGCCATTTGAAAAATCTCTTATTCATTTTTTTTTATTTGTTTATCAAAACATAATTCATTTGTGAAAAATTACAATGATTTCATGTATTTAATCGCGTCAAATAAAAAAAAATTATACCTATTTTTCCAAGCGCCAAGGTGGTGTAACGCCTTAAGGGAGAGCGAAACGTTGTTTTTTTTTGTGCTTCTCTTCCTTCTCGTTGTCCCATTTATTTTCCGCTTGCTCGTGTGATGAAAGAGTTTCCGTGGTGTTCGTCGGGCGGGAGAAGAAGGGGGAGGAGGAGGAGGAGGAGGCAAACAAGCTCGGCCGGGTATAGGATAGGTCAGTGAACGCCGTTCCTGGCATTCAGGAACGGCAGTAGCGGGAGAGGGCACCAGCTCCAACGGGAACAACCCGGGACACCCTCGGAGGTTCTCCGCGCGTACGCTTGGTCGCTCGATATCTGGAAACAGGCGAGCTGCAATTCCGCGTGTACACGGGGACGGGCCTGGAAAGCGGGGCGGAGGAGGGAAAAGCGGGCCACGGCCTATGCAGCTGGGGGTGCTTGGAGATTTGCCAGTAACCAGCTCGTTTCTTTATGCTCTCGCGTCGTCTCTCTCAGCTATAAAGATGAAAAAAGTATGTGGCTCCTTTGAAAAATACCGCCCGCTGCGGAATGTTGCAGAGGTAAACAAATGGTGTGTCAAAAGAAACTTTAAAGGGTGCGAAATAATTGATATTCTTTGACGGAGGGGAGGGGGGTGGGGAGGCTGAGATGATGGAGACTTTTTGCAGTGACTCGTGAATCGAGTCGCCACACTCACTGCAAAACCATGTGTGTCATTTGTTATACGTTAAGTGGGTAATTTTAGGAATTATTACGTGTATGACTTAATTTTTATAGATTTTTTCTTCGAGCTTAAAATTATATTTAAAATAGTAATATTTTCGCGGTCTTTTGTGGTTTTGAAAGGATCGGACGCAAGGTTTCAGAACACCGAACGACAAGTCTACGTGAGTTATAAAACCTCTCAGAATAGCAGAGTTTGCGATGGCAACTGATAATCAACACATTCGGCACTGCATTTTATACGAATTCCAACAAGGAAAAAATGCTTCTAAAGCACGGGAATCAATTTGTAGTGTTCTTGGTGCCGACGTTGTGTCTTATGAAACGTGTAATTATTGGTACAAACGTTTTAGAAGTGGTGATTTCGATCTTAGTAACCAGCTGCGCCCTGGACAGGATATGAAGGGTGTGCTTCATTACGAACTGCTGGAAACTAGTCAGACGGTGACTGCCGAACGCTACAGCCGACAATTGAACAAACTGAGCGAAGAACTTGATCAGAAAAGGCTATTTACTGGGCAAGGAAGCAGGCAAGTCATACTGCTGCATGCAGCAGTATGACAAGACTCGACCTTACGTTGCTCGCGCGACTCAGGAGACCTTCTTGAACTTGGGATGGGAAGTTCTTCCGCAGGCGGCATATTCACCAGACTTGGCCCCATCCAACGACCATTTGTTCCGGTCAATGCAGCACGCCTTAGTGGACAAACAGTTCAAAAGCCTCGAAGCCTGCAAGTTTCTTTCGTGACGGCGTTCGTATGTTACCTGAGAGATGGCACAAGGTCATAGAAAACGATGGACAATATTTCCAAGATTAAATTCGTTGTTCTCTATTTTTTTATATTAAATAAATTTACTGAAAAATCTGTAAAAATTAAGTCATACACCTAATAAAACGTGTAAATGCCATACACAACTAAAAACAACGCACTTATGTGTGTTATAGAGAATTCAAACACATTTTACGTGTATTTTCAAACACTTGAACCGCATTGAATCTTTAACACGTTATTGCTGTCTTATTCAAAATTTGCAACAGGTGTAAATTCAGACATTCGCACGTTCAGATATCAAACGTGTTTTAAACAATGCATTTATGTGTGTTAGAGTAAAATAAGGCACATTTTGTGCGTATTTTTAAACAGTGGATCCGCATTAAGTAGGGTAGGGAGGGACATGTTGAGCAAGTTTGGAATTATCGCCTCGTAATTCCTTAATAGTCTGCCGTATAAAAATGAAACCTACTTTGGTCAATAGGAAATTTATCTGGGGAAAAGAAGTATGTAGACGAAATTCCTGTTATCCTTATTTTTTCACAGATAATCGCTTTCAAATGACTAAGGCCATACTTGCTCAACCTGCCCCGATAGTGGGGTAAGTTGAGCATGAGTATGAGGTATATTGTGCAAAGTAAGAATTGCATTGAAAAATCAGACGTATGCAACATGATTTGGTACAATGCAGTAATAAACTAACGGTTTCTTGTTAATTAGTTAGGTTTTGAAATATTAACATTAATTGCAATGAACTTTGAAATATTTTTTCTCATACAATGGTAGAAGAAAATCTTTCAAACATGTTTTTTTTTTACTTTTGGGTGCAAAAATAATGAAACGTCCCGTGTTACCGTGTCGTGCACCGCATGGCAACAGGCAATGGCGTGATGTGTTCCCCTCTCCCATACCTCTCTTTCCGCCATTTGATGCAACCGCGTGCGGCGCTTAGTTTTTCAAATACTTCTGACCAACTTACCCGGCTGCTCAACATGCCCCTCCTTACCCTATATTAAGATGCACATGTCAATTTTAATGTACTTGATGCTAACAAGACATGTCAATTTCAAGATATTTAATATCTATTTAAATGATATTAATCAACCTGGCTTGTTAATTTAAATATGACCATTTAAAATACATTATAGGGCTAATATCTTTCTCTCTCCCTCTCCTCTCACCCCCCCCCCCCCCCTCCCTATTTCACGTATAAAACCCTTCGAAGATCTATTTACTGAAGTATCGGTATGCAAATATGAAACCGGAATTTTTGTATAGAAAATACACGTTTTTTGTATGAAAATGATGAAAAATATTTTATTCGAAGTATTGTCCATTGCTAGCAATACATTTTTCCCACCTGTCTGGCAATTTGTGGATGCCACGCCCAAAAAAACTGTTGCTCTTTTGAGGCAAACCAGTCATCGAGCCATTTTCGTACATTTTCGTAAGAAGTGAAGCGCTGCTCAGCAAGTGCGTGTCCCATCGATGCAAATACGTGGTAATCGCACGGAGCCAAGTCTGGTAAATAAGCCGTATGCGAAAGTATTTCCTAACTAAACGCCTCAATCGTTTCTTTGACCAGTTTTGCTGTGTGTGATGGTGCATTATCATGAAGCAAAATCACTTTGTGATGCTTTTTTTTATATTCTGGTCGTTTTTCACGCAAACCTTAATTCAAATCGATCATTTGTTATCGGTAGCGTTCGGTATTAACAGTTTCGCCAGATTTTAGCATCCAACAATGCTTGCAATTCGCTGTCTTCAAACTTTTTCGGTGGCCTTCCACGTTCTTCGTTTCTCACGTCAAAATCGCCACTTTTGAATTTTTTAAACCACTCACTGCACTGTGATTTACCAAGAGCATGCTCACCGTAAGCTTCGACAGGCATTCGATGCGATTCTGCAGCAGTTTTCTTCAAATGGTAACAGAAAATTATGCTGTCCGCAAATCGTAATTTCCAGGCACAAAATTCGACACGTTCAACGCTATAACAAACTATGTTGGGGTATAAAACTTGTATTATTGTGAGTTTAAAATTTTTGTCAGATGTCAACAAAACAAATGGCGCCAATGACGCGTCTTGACGGTAACTACATTGATAGCTAGGGCCATCTATGGGCAAATTCCGGTTTCATATTTACAGACCGGTATATATACAGGGTGTCTCAAAATGACCTGACATCTTTAATTTCGCGCTATTTTTTTGTGGCGAACATAGAGGACTAATCTTTGACAACTGGCACCAGAAAGTATTGAGGTTTAGTCGTGGAGAATTACACAATCAAGCCACGCATAGAAATTGTGAAAATTCACTACAAAAATGATGAAAATTTTACAGAGACGGTTCGAAAAGTCTGCACCAATTCACGACTCGCGCCGCGAAGATGTGAATTGGTCACCAAGATCGGGCGATATGACGTTATTGGACTTCTTTCTCTGGTGTTTTCTGAAAGGAAAAGTGTATGCCAATGATCCACAGACCATTCCCGTCACTTATCTCTATTCAGCGATAAGATCATTGAAAAGGACACCGGTAGCTTTAGTTTCGTTTTTTTTTTAAGTTTTAGCGATTTTTTCCGCAGATTTATCTAGTTAAAAAAAACGGCAGTTTTCCGAAAAGCTGATAGCGCTGTAACTTGAAAACTATGAGGTCTGGAATATTCAGTCTAAAGTGTGAAAAGTTGTATTTTGTTATTTTGGAGTCACTAAACTCTTATTAGATTTTTTTTTCAAAATTTCTGTTTCGCTATTTTTGGTTGATAGTCGACGATTTGATTCGTATCGACTACCATCTGATTCGTACGAAGTACAAATTCAATTATTTGCCTTTTCTCCCCTGGATATTTTTATTAAAACAAACATGCTTCAAAGTAACGGCAATAAATTAATGAGACAAATCGTCGACTATCAACCAAACATAGCGATACAAAAAAATGTTGGAACAAAAATCTAAAAAAAATTTAGTGACTCCAAGATGAAAAAATACAACTTTTTACTCCTTAGACTAAATATTCCAAACCTCATAATTTTCAAGTTACGCCGCACGATAGTGTCCTTTTCAAAGATCTTATCACTAAATAGTGAGATAATTTTTTTTTCAAAGTCCAGCACGCGATTTTGCATAGTGCGAAAATCGTGAAAAATTGACATATTCAAAATGACGTACCGGGTACAAAAAAAATCGCAAAAATAAAAAAAAAAAATGAAGCTGGCTTTGTCTTCTTTAAAATCCCCTTTGATAAATTGGCTTACGATTTTTTTCGCCGAGATATTCAATTCTTTGTCCGCATAGAAAACTTACAGGGTGATAACGTGACCACCCCAAATATCTCCGTTGTTTTTAGAGTGACGAAAAAAATGTCAGGAGGTAATTTGATTAATTTCGAAGGGCTGATACAGTGGTGAAAAATTCATTTTTGTCAAGGTCATAGTTTTTGCGTTCTTAATGTCGTCAATGGTTTTTCAAATGGGAACATGTTTTTTTTTTTTATTAATACGTTGTAGCTGATATTCAGACGAATTTAACGACCTATGATATCATGACCTTGAAATGATTTTTCACCAAAACACACGGGTAAAAACGGGAAATCGTGATGGTATTGACAATAAGAATATCCGAATAATGTAATTGAATTTTTTGTGCAGAAAATTTATTGTGACAAATGTTCGAAGTGATTGCCATTAAACTCGACACATTTTTGAAGATGTCGGATGAATGATTCTCTTGACCTTCGAATAGTTTCTGGTGTGATGGGGGCGCAGGTCCATTTTCTCTGCTTGGCTGTACAATACCATTTTCGATACGGTTATTACATGTTACTTTGGATGGATACACTTCTCTACTGATTCTAATATTGGTAGATGGTAAACATTCTTCACCCTACTACAGTTTTACTACCTTACAATGCCAGTATTTACAAACATCTGAAACATCTCCGACTATTGACATTATTGTATCCGTTGGATAACCTGCGCCGCTATCACACCAGAAACTATTCGAAGGTCAAGAGAATCATTCATCCGACGTGAATGAAAGGCAATGGAGATATTTAGAGTGGTCACGTTAAATGGTCCACCCTGTATACATATTGGATCTATGCATAATTCCGTAGCGAAAATCGAGTAAACTTCAAACCCGAAATGTTTACCACAAATAGCGATATCTAAATATGTTCCATTCTGTTCAATGGCTTTTTGCCATCTCTCCACGAGCTTCATTATCCCTCTTTCATAGAAGCTCTGAGTTCTTTGGGCAAAGAAGTCATCCAAGTGTTTTTTGAGGACGTCCAGGGAACTGAAGGTTTTATTATCAAAACTGTTCTGCAGCACCCGGAACAAGTGAAGGTCTGAAGGTGCAAGGTCAGGATTATACGGTGGGTGCACAAAACCATCCCACCCAAGCCGCAATAAGTTTGGCCAGGTCATCAGAGAAACGTGTGGTTAGCGTTGTCCTGGTGGAACACTATGCCCTTTCAGTTTGCCAATTTGGGCCACTTCTGATCGATTGCTCGCTTCAATTTGGCCAGTTGCGAGCAGTATTTGGTCGAATCAATCATTTGTTTTGGGTGGCAACAGGTCATAATAGACAATTCCTTCCAAAACCGATAGATACATGACCTTTTTCGAGAGTGATCCAGCCTTTACGACCGTCTGAGCAGCCTCCCCGAGCTTCGACCATGATCTTTTACGACTGACATTGTTATTCACAATTCACTTTTTATCGCCAGTAATCAGACGCAATCAGGGGGCCAGGGCGATGTTATGGATGACATTCTCGAGGTTATAAAAATGTACGGGTCTGCGAGTGTTCGGAGAATCGTTATGCAAATAAACATGCGAAATCGTGAAACTGTTGTCAAGGTTTTATTTTTTACTCGTCGCATCTACTTTGTACAGAGCGATCCATTCCGCTCGTCATTTTCCCAGCGTTCATTCCAGCCCCAGGAGGTCGTCATAATTGATGGAGAGAAATGAAGGATGGGGATAGGTTGCCGAACCCGGTTGGAAGGTGGAAACCAGTCCTGGAAATAAACGACCCTTCCCGGAGGGCTGGAGTAAATATCAACAGAGTCCATAGCGATTATCCTCCGAATGGCCAGCCTCGATGTCCTATTTTTCTTTGCGGTTGATGGATCCCGAGGAGCGCAATCTTGTCCACAAATCGTCGAGGCCTTTTGGCCATTTGAATGATACGAGTGTACACACATAGGACACTTCATCGAGGCGCCGTTTGCCCGAGTGCTAAATATCAGCCCCTCAAAGGACACTCCGAAGATCTAACACTCCAAGAAGGCCTAGTGTGACATGCGATTTACTTTGGACAAGGCCGTGTGGAATTGTCGCTTGAAAGGGAAAATGACAACGATCTCGGAGGGAAAGTTTCCCCATTGTGTCAATCATAAAATGTAATAACGTACCTGTGTTGAAACGTTGCGCGCGTTTCCGCGACTAATCCGTATTCCAGTCGCAGATCTCTCGAAATTACTTCCTCTTGATGTAAATCCATATTCGTGAATATATGAGACGCCAATGCCCGCGAGGCTCGCTCCATGGGGTGAAAAATTTGTTTCGATTTATACCACCAGCTTCGAATTCATGCACATATTTTTCGCGCCTGATATTCGTAGATGTAACGGATAAATTCTGCATAAATCTTGTCGATTAATATCGTGTAAATGAGTTATCAAGGGAATGATTCCATTAGGCAGCTGAAAATAAGCGAATTTTCAACAAAAAAAACATTTGTCTCCAAACTATTGATTCTATATAATTAAAATTTTATGTACATATTACTGCAACTTTTAATTTTCCAAAAAAAAAAATATTTTTTTAAATATTGAAAAATGGCGTCTTTATGATACTTGCTTCGGAGACGCGTGGTGTTTGAGTTATTTTACGGCGTACAACCTAACGTCTCGTGTATTAATCGGAGATATCAGAGCTAAGGAGTTTTAGAATTATAAAATATGTACGCTTCATGTGAACCTAATAAACCTGAAGAAAAGAGAAAAATTGAAAAATAAAACGTGTTTGAAAAAAACGTTATATTTTCCATGCAATTTTTACTATAGTATTGGTCAATGAAAAAGTAGTTTTAAAAAATAATTTTTAAAGAACTTTAGCTTCATATAGACGGTAATCGTATTATCTAAAAGTCTGCAAAATTTCAGAATGATCGATCAAATAGTTGTAGAGTTATCTTGCACGAGGTTCGTTAAAGTGGTTTTCAGGACACCGCGGTTAAAATTTCAAGACTCAACATTTTTTAGACTAAATGTAAACTACCGATTAATCTGCGATTCCGGAGCCATAAAGTAATCCCTCAGCTTCCTCGTAGAGTTCATTTTCGCCCATAAGCTCTTCTTTTCGTTATAAAAGGATCTCCCTCTTCAATGGGAATTATAAAAAAAATCTTGTCAATATCAGCAGTTGGTCGCTGTAATACTGTGAGAATTTTTGGGTTAGTATTACGGAATTAGGATATAAAATTTGGTAGCAAAGGATATATCCGGGTAACCATGTCAAAACTGCCCAGAAGGCGTTTTCTATCGATGCTTGGGCAATCGTTTTGGTACTAAGAAAAAAAATTACGCAAAATTTTAGGTTTCTATCATAAATCATTTTCGAGTTATCAAAAAAAGTTATTCTCGATTTTTATTTATTTTTTATCAGTAAACATAAAAATTGAGTAATGGTTATTTTTTCCATGTACTAATGGACACAATACATCAGAATTTGTTTTTCTCCTATTCCATGATAAAAGCGGATTTTTTTTCAATAAATAATATTACAATAATTTCTTAAAGTATGTTTCTTTAAGCATGCATTCACCAAATTTTGACAGAAGACGTCGCGTATACCTCTTTAAATTCAGGAAAGTTTTTATTTTTTCAAATTCGTGGAACATAGTGAAAAAAAGAAAATCTGTTTTTTGAAGATAATTTGGAATTTTTTAATATGATTTTGAATTTTTTTCTAAAAATGTTTAAAAGAATCGATAAATGATATTAAAAGGGAATTTGCAAATATTTGTAACGGTTGAAAACAACGATTGAAGGGTGGTTTAACGATAAACGCCATTTTTTCGAAGTCAAACAAAATATTCTTGTCTGAGAAGTCGCGGTATACCGTAACCTCAAAAATACACAGAAACATACATACATACATACAAATACAACCCAAACATAAACAGTGAAAAATATAATTCTACGTATTTTTATAAACATTAAGAAATCGTATTTATTCTCAGCATTGACAACTTTTTATTTCATCAATTCTATTTGAGCTATCTTACTTGCGTTATCATACTTTTTAGTTTATAATATACTTTTATTGAAAACTGTTTTTATATTGGGTTTACAATAGTACATTATGATACGAGTACGAAAAAACTTTTTCTAACGATTGTGAGCAGAGTTGTCCCTGTATCGGGCGTTACGTTTTGCTCGATACAAATGTATCGAGTACCGAAAAACTTTTCGTTACTCGATACAAAAGTATCAAGCTATTTTTGGAGATCGCGACTTTGTATAGAGTATCGAATATTTATTCGATACTCGATACTTGAGTATCGAGTAACGAAAAATTCTTCGATACTCGATACTTTTATAATATTGTTATTTGTTTAAATTTGTATAAAATTTGTTTTTTTTTTGTTATTTGAAATTAAATTGTTAAGTTTTCCGAATGCATATAATTTTTTCAAGAATTTTTTCATCGTTTTGATTTTTTTTACAAATTTTGGAAAATTGACTCGAGTCGAGGGTTCTGTATCAACCGTGAGAAATTACAAAACTGTTAACAGAAAAGCTTCGTATTTTGAGACTTTGGAATGGCATAAGTATCGAGTAACAATAAGCTTTTCGTTACTCGATACTTTTGTATCGAGTATCGAATTTCGTTACTCGAATAAGATATAAAAGTATCGAGTATCGCAAAACTTTTCGTTACTCGATACAAAAGTATTGAGCGATTTTTGGAGATCGCTACTTTTGTAGCGAAGTATCGATCGAATTCTGGTTGCTCGATACATTTGTATCGAGTATCTTTGATCGAATTCGATACTGAAGTAACTAGTTGCTGCCAACTTGGATTCTGAGTTTACAGAACGAGCCGAAGGCGAGTGTTGCAATCATACGAGTTTAGAAAAAGTTTTTCCGTCGAGTTATGTACGAAATATTATTTTGGAAGGTGTATAAATGGGAGTTTTACGCAATGAAAATGGGGGTGGACATCAAACTTCCATTATCGTACCGAGTGAAATAAATCCTTTTTTTTTACATTTAGATAAGTCCTTCAATTAATTTTTATATTTTTATGGTATATTTTCGTAATAACGAAATATCTTTATTGTTTATTTTATATTAGTGGTTCAGATAAATCATTTTCCTTTATCTTTATGTCACTATGTCAAAGAATTTCAAGGTCGTGCGTTGCAATGTTTTACTTCAGAAAGTGCCAGATTATTAATAAAAAAAAAACTATGGTAAATATGCAAAAGTGGGGCTCCAGCTGAAAATCGGTCATAAAGGGTCTAGCCAGATAAGAATGATGAATCTGCCCCCACCGTATTTTGTGGCGCTGATTTTTTCCTAAGTTTCTAACCTAAAAAAAAAATGTTGTGCAAAATTACAGCATTCTACATCGATTCCGAGGGGTCTTCCTGCTGAAAAAACGTGTTTTTTTCCATTTTTGCAGTTATTAAATACTAAGAGGCGACCGAAAAATCTGAAAAAATTCTGTAAAATCAGAAACATGTCAATGTTAATGGAAAAATTATTTTCGTTTTTTTTAATGCTGAACTCTATTTTTAATCATCGAATCAAAAACATTATTTTGTAGCGAAGAGTTTTTTCTACTATTATGACAAAAATTTACATGATTTTACTCTTCATTCCCTACATTTCAAAAATCAAGTCTCAAAATTCGATCTGCAACACATTGGAAAAAAATAAAAACGACAAAATTTCTCATTTTTCATTGGAAATCCATACATAAATCATTCTTTCGGTTTAATAAATGGGTGCTAAAAGCTGGCTTAGTTGTCAGACATAACAAACAGATGTAAACAATAGGATTTTTACGCTGATTTTGGATATTTTTTATTTTTCGACGTCATTTAATAAGATGTCGATGAGAAAATCATTGAGTATGTTTATGCAGACACTTGCTCACGTTACGCTAAGATATTCTAGTTACGTAAACGGTCAAACACGCATGCATAATCACATGAAGAACGAACTGATGGCGTTTACGCGAGTTTTTTCTACAGTAGTAAGGTAACAGCGCAGCGTTACAGAATTGCGGCTTGCGTAAACGTACCCTCTCACAGTTGTTTGACAGTTTACGCGGATCTGAATATTTCAGCTTATTAGCTTGACCAAAAGTCCGCGTAAACATACTCATCTCAGCAGAGCTGTCGGTAAAACCGCACAGTTCAAGTGGCGCCACTAGTGTGGATGCATCGAACTAAATTGAATTACGCAATCGATCTAGATGTCATGTCTCATTTCTCATAACTACTCCAGCCATGAGCACCCATTTATTAAACTGGAAGAATGATTTATGTATGGATTTCCAATGAAAAATGAGAAATTTTGTCGTTTTTATTTTTTTTCAATGTGTTGCAGGTCGAATTTTGATTTTTTTTTTTTAAATGCAGGGAATCAAGAGTAAAATCATGTCAATTTTTGTCATAATAGTAGAAAATCTCTTCACTACAAAATAATATTTTTGAAGGAAGATTTGATGATTAAAAAGGGAGTTTAGCATTTTAAAAAAACGAAAAAAAAATTCCCATTAACATTGACATGTTTCTGATTTTTCCGAATTTTTTCAGATTTTTCGGTCGCCTCTTGGTATTTAAAAACTGCAAAAATCGAAAAAACACGTTTTTTCAGCAGGAAGACCCCTCGGCATCGATGTAGAAAGCTGTTATTTTGCACAAAATTGTTTTTTTAGGTTAGGGACTTGGGAAAAAATCGGCGCCACAAAATTCGGTGGGGGCAGATTCACCATTCTTATCCGGCTAGACCCTTTAGTTTACGATTAATATCAAGATGGAGAATGTGTAAACCTAAATTAAGCCGATGGGGGAGAAAGGGGGGGGGGTGCTGGAATACGTGCGATGCGTGGAATATTGGTGTGGGCGCGGGGCACCTCGGATATGCGTGCGATACTAATGTGGGTGTGCTCACACCGGTATCGCACGCCAGTGTTGGGCAAAATTTAATTGCTAGGGTAACTAAAGATTAAAAATTAATTTATTGTTAATCACGACTATAACAATTAACAATTAATTAATTGTAATTGTGAAAACTCTCGATTAATTAATTGTTAATTGCTGTCGTCGTAATTAACAATTAATCAATTGTTAATCGTGACTTTCCACAATTAGAAACTAATCAATTTTGAATCTTTTTAGTATATTTGATTAAAAACTAACAATTAAAATTGATTATTGTATAGGGCGCGGAGTGACGTTAGAACAAATATGTGGGAGCGAGAGGCGAGAACACTGTGCGCTGCGTAAGCCTACAAAACCCAAACATACACGTCGTATCTTATATCTATAAAGTTAAATAGGTTAATTATTAGTTGTAATTGTTTCTCAGAACAATTAAAAGAAGTTTGTTGCAATTGTTTCAATTGCGTTTTGCAATTAACAGTTAACAGCAATTAATGTTAATTGAAATTAAATTAATTGCAATTACTTTATTAGTCAATTAATGGACTGATTGAAAATTTAATTGATTAACGCCCAACACTGTCGCATGCACCCCATCATGCCACACACACATATCCGACATGCATCACGCCCACACCAATGCGCACGCATGTCCGAGGTTTGACCTCGCGCCCAAATCAGTTTGAATCGTCTAGTTAACATGGACCTCTGAGTAAAATATAAAATGCATGGCTCACGAAGATTTCGATCCGCAAACTGTTAGATTTTTTTCTTTGCCAATATTTTCTCACCAATACATGTCTTACCCCACCTTAAATTTGATATTTACATATTTTCCATCTCGATGTCAACCGTAAAAAAAATTTCGACCGCTTTTCAGCTGGAGCCCAACTTCTGCATATTCACCAAAACAGGGAAGGGGGCTTGCAGGATAGCTGGAATATTAAAAATGTCGTTAACGTGAACGATGTATTATGTAGTAATTGTTGGTCTATCGTAACTGCTTTCCCCGAAACAATGACCCCAGCTCAATCGTCGTCTAGTTTACGTAGGAAAAATAATATGCGAAACAGAATGAGCTAATACATTATCTGTCTTATCACAATCCGATTGATACTCGAATTCTTACCAATAAATTGATTTGATTTTGCTCAATTATAAAATGACCTTAAAACAGCAAATTTTAATTTGGGGCCGGGTTGAAATTCCGAACTTTGAATGATCAGAACCCTCAAAATTTCGAATTTATTAGCTAGTATTCAATACTTCTGGAAATTTATAATTCAAAAACTTTGTAAACAGAATTATCATATAACCGAAAATAATAGTACACTGAGGAATTGAATGACAATAATCATGGGACCGATTGATAAAGGGTAGACATGAAAACACAGCATATAAAACAAGTATCAACTGTCCATAATTTAAGAGTCCACAATTCCAAAAAATTGTAGTTTTAGAAAATCGAGTTCCTGAATGGCGAAGGTGTGTACTGGGAAAAGTTCCGAAAATACGAATATCGATAAGAATCATCGATAGCTAAACATCTTTACATTATATGTTCACAATAAAACGTGAAGGATGATCAAAACTCTGACAAAATTCTACCACGAAAGATCGAAACTCCGAAGGAATACTACCCTGAAAGATCAGAACTCCGAAAGAATTTTACCCGAAAGACCAAAACTCCGAAAATCCGAACACCGTCAAAATAAGTGGTGGTGCTGCCATCTAAAAGCGTCAGACTAACTTGCTATCTGTTTTATGTGTGAGTTTTTCGGAATTTCGAACGTTCTGAACATTCTTTATCGGAATCTTACATTATCTAAACTTCAGTTTTCGCATACTGGATGATCGAAGCTATGATTTCCGGAGTCCAAAACTTTTGTGAACCTGACGAATCTCTTATTAGCTTTTATTATATTTAAACTTTCTGATATAGCTCGTTTTCTGTTATAATAATTTCGGAATTTTGTGACATGCTTAATATTACATATTTTGAGTTTTGTATGTCGTATTACTGGTCGTTCAAATAAAGTGTTGATCTTCTTCATGCAATTTCTGACAATTATCTTGTATAAGAAATCATTTTTGTATCCTTTTTCTATCGCTACTCGTACCGTTCTACATCATTTACAGTCAACTATATTCACTAGCATGATCTTTACGAAACTTGTAGTTTCGGTACATTAAAACTAGGAATTTTAAACCGTCGGAGCATTCACAGTTCGGAATTTCAACCCGGCCCCTTTAATTTTTTTCACTATGTTCCAGCAATTCGAAGTTAAAAAAAAATCCTGAGCATAAAGAGGTATAAAAGACGTCTTCTGTCAAAATTTGGTGATTGCAGGTCTAAAGGAACATATTTAAAAAAAAAATGATTTCAGTTTCATTTAAACTAAAAAAAAATCCGTTTTTATTGTGGAATAGAAAAAAATATTCGAATGTATTTTGTCCGTTGGTACTTGGGAAAAAAATCCATTTCTTATAATTCATTTTTACTAATAAAAAAATAATAAAAACCGGAAATACGTTTTTTGTCGATAATTCGAAAATTGTTTAAGATTTTTCTTACATTTTTCCTACAATTTTGCGTATTTTTTTTTCTTGATACTAAAAAGATCCCCCAAGTAGAGAGAGAAAACGCCTTAGGTGCAATTTTGACATGCTTATCCGGCTATACCCGTTATTGATCAATATTGATGTATTGACCCAATTGATATTACGAAACTAGCCCCATAAATACGAGTTCGGATGTTTCTCGAAACGTTGCGGGAATTCTTATGTACCGACATGTGTTAGGTGTATGACTTAATTCTTACAGGTTTTTCGGCAAATTTATTTAATATAAAAAAATAGAGAACAACGAACTTAATCTTGGAAATATTGTCCATCGTTTTCTATGACCTTGCGCCATCTCTCAGCTAACATACGAATGCCGTCGCGAAAGAAACTTGCAGGATTCGAGGCGATAAAGTCATCGATGAATTTACCCACATCGTCCAGCCTTTTCAACTGTTTATCCACTAAAGCATGCTGAATTGACCGGAACAAATGGTAGTCGGATGGGGCCAAGTCTGGTGAATATACCGCGTGCGGAAGAACTTCCCATCCCAAGTTCAAAAGGGTCTTCTGAGTCGCGCGAGCAACGTGAGGTCGAGTCTTGTCATGCAGCAGTATGACTTGCCTGCTTCCTTGCCCAGTAAATAGCCTTTTCTGATCAAGTTCTTCGCTCAGTTTGTTCAATTGTCGGCTGTAGCGTTCAGCAATCACCGTCTGACTAGTTTCCAGGAGTTCGTAATAAAGTACACCCTTAATATCCTGTCCAGGGCGCGGCTGGTCACTAAGATCGAAATCACCACTTCTAAAACGTTTGTACCAATAATTACACGTTTCATAAGACACAACGTCGGCACCAAGAATACTACAAATTGATTCCAGTGCTTCAGAAGCATTTTTTTCCTTGTTGGAATTCGTATAAAATGCAGTGCCATATAAAATGCAGTGCTGTTTATCAGTTGCCATCGTAAACTCTGCTATTCTGAGAGGTTATGTAAATCACGTAGACTTGTCGTTTGGTGTTCTGAAATCTTGCGTCCGATCCTTTCAAAACCACAGAAGACCGCGAAAATATTTCTATTTTAAATATAATTTTAAGCTCGAAGAAAAAAATCTGTAAAAATTAAGTTATACACCTAATAAAAAGAATGTGGCGAATAATAATAAATGCCAAGAGAAAAAAGTACTTTTCAAAGGAAGACACCATCCACCGGTTACGGTAATTGAACATTGATCAGCGTACCACGAGACGACAATTCGTTTATAATGAATTGGTTAACACGGACTCTGACACATGTGCTTGTAAAAGGGGGCGATCCGTAATGATATAAATTACGTGGCGTACGGTATAAATTATGCGCTGCAGTTTGGTTCAATATATCAGAGATAAACGTCGGTTGGATGTGACAGCGAGCCACGTCGAGAGTTGCGGGTGGACGAGGGTGAGGAAAAAAACATGGAGGTACGCCAGCTTCACTCTCTGATATTCTCGCCACTCGTTCTCCGACGTTTTTTTTTCACCTGCCCACGACGTGGCAACCACCTTAATGGACTATTTCTACCCTTTTACAAAGGACACTTGACTTTATGAAATCTTGCACCGGAAGCTTCTTCTACGTGTACATGCTTCAATGAAATATGCCCGAGGAGAGAAAGAGAGAAAGAGAGTGAAAGGAAGGGTGGGCGATTTTACATAAAATAATGACTCGCTACAATAGTGACGTCAAGAAACAGGTGATCGGAATTTCTTTTCATAAAAAAAGCCAAAGTGTCATTTTTTTAATTAATTTTTTTACACTCCTTTGTTCGTGTTTGAGGAGCTCAACGAAAAACTTTGCTGCCGCCTAGTGGTTTTTTATGGTATGATGGACGATTTCGTAAATATATTTCTCTCGCAAGCAAAAGTCATCGACAACCATTAGCGTTTTAGGGGGGGGGGGGGGGGCAGCCCGTCTCCCAGAAAACGGATGACCCGCCCGCGCAGAAAAAATAGATCCAAAATAATTGAAGTCAAATAATTGATTAACTTTATTTAAGTTCCATCCAAGCATACATAAAGAAATAATTTAATAAAACTTGAACTATTTCCTTCATCGTAGTTTCATGATTTGTATAAAAAGTACCTATTTCTTAACGTAAATTAAATATATATTAAAATTTCGCCGTCAACTATGGGCGAAAGCAATACGTTAGATTTTCCGGTTGATACACAACCAGAAGAATACTGGAAGATCAACATTTACTACCAATTAGTAGATAATATCATTGTAAATCTAAAACGGCGATTTGTGAATATACTGTAGCTCATGCAGTTGATGCATTTTTAAAATTTAACATGAAGAACGGAGAGGATTTCATCAATGATTATAGAAAAGCCTTAATAATTGATACGTCTGCCTCAGAAGATGAACCGATGATCATGAAAAACCTACTTCTATTAAAAAAGGATGAAATAAATACGAAAAATTTGAGAAAGCAAATTGCAAAGGAGTACTGCTCTAACTTATATAAACTGTTCCGAGCTGCAATAATAGCTTAGAAGCACAATGATTTAGGAACGATTCTCTCATATGTCACTGATGAACATAGAGAGTTACACTGTTAAAAAAAATTCCAGCTGAAACAGTGTTAAGCCAATTTTTAGAAAAAATAGAAAACTAAGACTTAATTAAGGAAGTTGGAGCGGTCCAGATGAGTCAAATGGCGGTTTATAAGCTTTTTTTTCGATAAACCACAAAAAAATACACACGAGGTATAGATTTATTTTGCAGATGCTAAGTTTTTCATAAAATATATAATTAAAGGGCAAAATTATGCATTTTTAGACTTTTATTACGTGAAAAAGAAAAACTCTTGTGTTACTACGGACTTGTAAAAGTATATGACTATTTACTGATAGTTATTATGAAAGAGTCGTAATCTTTTATTAGATTAAACATATTAAAAAGATTGAAAAATTAAAAAGATTAGAAAAATTCGTAATTTTTTATCAAAACTTGATGGTTGGATATTGAGTACACTGCAACCTCTCCGAACGGCACCTTCATAAATGAAATCAGCCCCCACTAAGTCCTGAATGTCGATCGGTGTAGCGCATGGTGGGAGAAGCGCCAGGCCTTAGCGTCAGGCTCGAAGCCATGCTAGACAATGAGAGTGGGATTGGAGGGGTACTGCTATGCGCTAGGTCAGCTGCGCAGGGACGGCTTCAATGGATGGTGCACAACCTCTATGTTTACAAGTGTGATGCGGATCCGATCCCGCCACCGTACCGATTAGAGAGGTTGCAGTGTATATATGGTTTTCGATGGTAAAAATGGTTCTTTTCTTCTAAATGTTTACAAAGATTAAGCTTACGTTAATCCATTGTTAGAAATGGTTTATCTCGGTGCTAAATAGCCCAAAAAATTATGTTACCCGTAGCGTGAACGTCTCGCCCATTTCGCGGCACGTCAAATTACATACATAAAACTATTTTTTAGCTCTGGAGTTTTGTGGTTAATTTTTTTTTAATCTCAAAGACAATATTGTCTGAACAATAACTTTTTTCTTTTTAAACTTAGAATGTGGGTAACGCTTCAACATCCTCAATTGAGTACCCACCGGAAGTAAAGTTAAAGACTGACAACTGGATTAAAGAATTATGACAAATTAGTTGATTATTTTTTAAGGTATTGCAAGAGTTTGATATTAATGTTATCATGAAGTGTGATTAAAGCAAGTTTAATATTTCATGTGTGTTACGTGATAATCGACTATTGTGTAAACCTTATTTGAAAAAAAAGATGATTCTGAACAAAGTCAGTCTTTTTCAGGCCAGCTCCTCCTGCCTCCCGAGAAAAAAATGCTGACTACGCCAATGCCGACAACACCGAATCGATATCATAATATCTTGGTTCGCCATTCCTCATCTGACCACCTCTCAATTTTGTTGTGCCCCCCATGTTATTTTCTTCTTATTTTAAAATAAACTCAAAGTGCTTGAACATCGTATGAGGATTGATCGAATAAAAGCTAGATACACGGTGACACCTACCAGCGTGATAAAAATCTCGGCGTATTCTTCATATCACGGTCTCTTGGATGGCAATGAAGATTGAGTGCCCTCGGAGATTACTAGCCCGAGGCTTCCAGCGAGTTCATTTAATACCTTGTACGACTCCATCATTTGACTGTTTGAAGAGCCCTTCCGTGGCCGCCGCGTTTTGACCTCGTGTCACGTCGGACGTTATCACGTCAAAACCACAAACAATTGTTCAATATTTTTCACCGATGTATCGTTCATGTGGATTATTAAAAAAATAACTTATTTGTAAGTTGCGCTTGAAATAATATTGCAGAATAATTCGTTCTCTGCGCAGTAGAAACTTCGTGAAGAAAAACTGAGAACAAAGCGGAAACGCGGTAAGTCGCGAGTTTAATTTGTTGAGCTTTCGAGAAAAAAAAAGTAACCAAAGGGGAAAAAATGATGGAAGACCGAGAGAAAAAAGTTGTACGTATTGTTGTAACGAGAGGAAAGGTAGGAATGAGCAGACACGGTATAAACTTTCCGAGCGGATTTTGCTTTCGGGATCGTTATAACGACTGGAATAATAAGTGGAATAGCTGACGCTCTGCAAATTTCTAGACAGCCAGGAAAAAAGCGAGGCAGCTGAGAGGATTGGGGCTGACGGAAAGGGGTTGAAATTAGGTCGCTTCGCGGTCAAGCCTCGAAGGTTTCAGAAGCTGAGAGTGAAAGAGTGAGGACAGGGAGTAAGCTTCAACAAACCTCCACAAATCCACCATGAAACTTTATACGTTCTTTCCCGTCTTCGTTTTCGCTGCTGAATTCTATTTTCTCCACCCCCCCCCCCCCCCCCCGACCACTGGTCCTTCGCCGCTCGTTTACGGCGAAGACGGAAGTTGCTCCAGACAGACGTGCAGCCTCACGGGACGAGTCTCGAAGGTATGCGAGGCTTTTCACGTCAGTCTGACCTCAGGTGATCTCGAAGGTGGTAACTTTTCAACAATTTTGGAAAATCTCCGAGGTAGTTGCTTTTTTCGTATTAAAATAATGAAGTATACAGGACAATCCTGCCAAATAATCCACCTGGGTGGCCACATTGGCAGTTGTATAAAATTAATTTATCCTCCAACTGTATAAAATTAATTCATTCCAAAAGCATGACGTGTGTCTCCATTTTATCAACGTAAAGTTAATTGGCCATCAAATTAATTCAAGTATTTATGCCCTTCCGTTTGAGTTTGAGGAGATTCGAGACAAGTAACGAAATACTACCATTTGATTAAAATGTATACAGTAAATTCTTTGTCATACATTGAATGCACCCTCCAAATTTCAAATCGTTCGTCCACATTGTTTCCATAAAATTTACAATTGAAAACAAAACACTTTTTAACATAGAGAGATGGCTGCACTCATCGCTGATCGGTAGTTTTACACAGGAAATAGAGTAAATAAATGTTAAGAATGTTATGAAAAACTATCAAACGAATCAGTACATTATGGCAATCATGTTAACCAGAAATTAAATGATCCGTCTACATCGTTTATTAATTACAGACATTTTTGTAAATGAAAACGTTCAGTTCTCCCCCCATCGACGAAAAGTCGAGGCAAAGTGTGGCAACGTTACGTGACTGCTAGATGGCACGCTTGTGTTTGAACACCACTAATCGCCATGACGCGGCAAAACGTTCAATAAAATACATTTTGAAACAGAAGTGATATATTTTATTTTTGACACTTGACATCTATCGTTTGGAATTGATTCGGTTTAATAAAGACATGTGAATGTTGTTTTTCTTTCGATGGACTACGTGACTTGCTGCGCTCGCTAATACTTGCGAAAACAGAATAAGTGTCGCCTACCGTGAAAAAACAAACTCGCCATACAAACAGAACTGTGACGAATTCATTTTTTATTTCTTGTATTTTCTATGAATAAACATAAATTTTGACGTTATCCATGAAAAAATCGAGAAAAAAATGAAAAACAGTATCCAAAGTGGGAATGAACTTGGGTCGCCAGCGTGGTAAACACTCTAACCGCTGGCCCACACCGCCCTAGCGATTTCGAGTGCACCGTTACTGGTATATATAATTGTGCCTCGTTTTTGATCGGCTATTTTTGGAGAACCATTGATAGATGGGTTTTCTTCTTTATAGGGTAGATTGCTATTGGGAAGTACTTTACTCTCGCAAAGGGACATCAATATCGGTGATCCCAAACTCGCGCCCTCCCCTTGTGAACTCAGATACAAACGCTACATCGTGAGCGCTTATTTGTGAAACATTCAGACTTCAAAAACATCGCGAATTCAGTTCCTGTGTTCGCCGAACATGAAGAGGAAAGGAAAAATCCTAATTGAAAAACAGCACAAGCATCGGTTAAAGCAAGTAGAACATGAAAAGCGGAGAAAGAAAGTCGGTGAGCCGGGAAGTGAATGCGCAGTTGATGGACAACGCGTCATTGATTTGAAGGTAATGTTGAAACGCATACACTGCAGCTTGTGTGAAGAGGAATTACGAATGGAAAATATTAAACATGAAGAAAAATACGACTTCGCCTCAATATTTTCTGTACTCTGCCAAATATCCGTTAAGTACGGTTGGTAATAGACTAACTTCAATTATCATCTTTTTTCCCAACATTTTCCGTTGTAATACTCTTTTTACCGCGGTAAGAAATTTGTAACGAGGAATCAATAGTTTGTGCGTTCCTAATTGTGGCGCTAATTCAAAATGACCGACTTGACAGCAACGTTGCCACGTATCGTAGCATGCTTTATCGCTTTGCCCAAATCAGTGAAAATTTTCGGTTTTATTACAAAAATATCTCGATAACGAGGCAGACAAAACGCTTCACCCTTTGTTGAAATTATTCATAAAAATGTTAAGAATTTTTTCCCTCTGTTTATATTCAATACTTAATATTTTTATTATGTTGCGAGGGTTGTATCAGAGTTGTGTATATTGTAAGTAGTGAGGACGCTCCGAAGAAGCGCAATGTGTCACGGGTCACTGTGAACCATATGAGATATCTCGGAGGTTTGTATGTTAGCTCGTAAATTCCGATTTTTTTTTGTTTTGGACTGTGATTTATATTAAGTTCCGGCAGGCCTAAAAGAAAGTCAATAGCAGCTCATAAAGGATTATTAATAATTAAAAATTAATTTGAGCACTGAAAAAAAATTCGCTTACCGGGAAAACTTCAAGTATAATCTTACTTTCTGTGGCGGCGCGGGTTTTCGGTCCTAATCGATAGTGTTATTATTTATAATGCACTCGGTGACTTGTGTTGTTCCATTCGTAGTTTAATTCAGCATTCTCTTTATCAATAATCCAATATTCTACGAGTGGGGTACAATGTGTTATCGAGTTGTGAAGCACAATGAGTCAACTCCCAATGTTGTTAAATAGCAAATAATATGATCACCACGTTGAAGTAAAAACGCGAAAAATGAACCTTTTTATCACTTTAATCATACATAATGTCATTATGTATGACTAAAGTCTATGTATGTAGTCATTTTGACTACATACTATGTATGTAGTCATTATACATGACTACATAGTATGTAGTCATAACTACATACTATGTATGTAGTCATTTTGCAGTACTTGCCACACTGTACCCACCTATCTGACACATTGTACCCCACCCGTGGAGTATCAGCAAATATTTTTCATCCCATTATTTTTGTATTTTTAATCTTTTTGCAAAAAATATGGTAGCGTTATTCGCCAACCCGCAAATTTTTTTCCATCCCATTATTTGGGTATTTATAATCTTTTTGAAAAAAATATCGTAGCTTTATTGTACGCCCAAAGGCCTATAAAATCGGTTATGACCTTTTTTTCTAAACAGACTACTTTGGTACGAGTAAAAATTCGTTAAAAAAAGTGGCCCCACCTTCCCCTACCAGTTTTCCAGCCAGCGAACGGTTCCGCTCAACAGGCTGTAAATTCTCCTATACTCTAGATACGAAAATATCCTTTTACCCACGTGTTCTAAACACTTAAAGGATGCATGTTATGTTGAAAAATTGAATTTTTTATCGTCATGAACGGTAACCTGCCCTTAAAAATACGTTATTAGTACGCTCGGATAAAAATAATAATAATGTTAAGATTATTATTATTTTTACCCGAGCTTTTAAAATACAGAACTTTCTTATTCTGTATTTAAATACAGAACTCGAAAGTTACTGGCGTAATTGTGCTGTTTTTGAACGAAATATTGGTGTGTAGAAGTTGACGCCCTGCTCAAGAACACTAAAATTACCCCCTAAAGGTAAGCTCTGTCGAAACTCATTAATAAAATTGTCAAAAGGTAACTTTTAAAAAAATATACATTTTGGACGGTTATCCTAAAAATGTCGAAAACTTTTCTTCTTTTTACCGAGCCAGGTTTTTCTTCCAGTCGAATCTAATCAAAGCACTGAGTTGGGTTTGAAAAAAGATTCACGGCAGCGAATCTTCGACGTGAGCTATACGTCTGCATACTAATCGAACGTCGAAAGCCGGGCGAAGGAGGAGGTAAAGAAGATGAACGAGGTTTCTTCAAAAGGCACAAGAAAATGAAAGTAAATGCGAGGAAGAATGAGAAACATTCTTCATCTCGTATCTAATGGATTGTCCTTTCTCCCCGATGTCTCGTATTTTCGTACACGACTTCGCGACCTTTCCCGTTAAGAGTCACGTCGGATCGATCGCTTCGATTAATCTTGTGGGCATAGAAATTCGGCAATTAGGGCGAGGAGTCATCTCGCGGCTGAGAGGCAAGAAGCCAGCTGGAAGTCAATACGAGTGGAGATGATTATCGTGATAGGCAAGATGAAAAAAAAAGAATGGTGAATCATATTTTTCGTTACGATATTCTTGGCTTTCAATTGAAATCTTTCGTGCAATATCCAGTGAAAAAGTGAATGGCGAGCCAGACCACGAAAGACGCGATTCAATGGAACGGCCAACTCGGTAATACCTTTATGCACTTTATCGTACAGGGTGATTTCGAGGATTTCCGAGGCGCACTTTCTTCTCCTTTTCAATTCGAACTATCCAAGCATGTAGGGAATTTGCCTGCTCCCTTTTCTTCAACCAAACCAAATTTTCAGAATATTGTTCGCGGTGAAGCGAAAACCGTACTGGTAAATGAAAAAAGAAAATGTCGGAAATCGCCCCGCAATATCGAGAAGAGCGTACTGCACTATCTATACGAGGTCTATAAATATGAAACCAGAATTTGCCCATAGGTGGCCCTAGCTGTCAATGTAGTTACCGTCAAGTCGCGTCATTGGTGCCATTTGCTTTGTTGAAATCTGACAAAGATTTTTAACTCACAACAATACAAGTTTCGTACCCCAACATAGTTTGTTACAGCGTTGAACATGTCGAATTTTGTGCCTGGAAATTACTATCTGCGGACAGCATTAATTTTCTGTTACCATTTGAAGAAAACTGCTGCAAAATCGGATCAAATGCTTGTCGAAGCTTACGGTAGGCATGCTCTTGGTAAATTACAGTGCTTTGAGTGGTTTAAAAAATCCAAAAGTGGCGATTTTGACGTGAGAAACGAAGAATGCGAGAGGCCACCGAAATAGTTTGAAGACAGCGAATTGCAAGCATTGTTGGATGAGGATGACAAAGAAACTGTTAATACTGAACGCTACCGACAACAAATGATCAATTTAAATCAAGCTTTGCGTGAAAAACGACCAGAATATCAAAAAAGGCAACACAAAGTAGTTATGAGGCGTTGAGAAGAAACGATTGAAGCGTTTAGTTGGGAAATACTTTCGCATCCGGCTTACTCACCAGACTTGGCTCCGTCCCATTACCACTTATTTGCATCGATAGGACACACACTTGCTGAGCAGCGCTTCACTTCTTACAAAAATGTACAAAAATGGCTCGATGACTGGTTTGCCTCAAAAGAGCAACAGTTTTTTGGCGTAGCATCCACAAATCGCCAGACAGGTGGGAAAAATGTATACCAGTATACCACAATGTATGAAATGAGGATTTCAGACAACCGATGGTGCACCAATGCAGTTTGTGCTATAAAGATTTGACACTGCGCCATTTTGTTGTGTCATCAACAAGTGTCAGACGCGCACGAGTGATAAATTGGAAAAGTGTGTGCATAGTGTTGTGTTGTTGTGTCCAATATGTCGAAATTTATACTCAACAAAGAGCATTCGCGGACAGCATTAATTTTTTGTTTTCATTTGAAGAAAACTGCTGTTGAATCATACCGATTACTTCGAGAAGCTTATGGTGAACATGCTCCATCGCAAGATACGTGTGAACGATGATTTCGGCGTTTCAAAAGTGGTGACTTCGATGTTGCAGACAAGGAATATGGAAAACTGCAAAAAAAAAAAACGAAGATGTGGAATTGCAAGCATTGTTGGACGAAGTCGATTCGCAAACACAAAAACAACTTGCCGAGAAATTTTGCGTTAGTCAACAAGCTGTTTCCAATCGGCTACGAGAGATGGGAAAGATTCAAAAGACCGGTAGATGGGTACCACATGAGTTGACCGACAGGCAAATGGAAAAGCGCAAAAACACATGTGACATTTTGCTCGCTCGGTACAAAAGGACGTCGTTTTTGCATCGTATAGTTACAGGGGATGAAAAGTGGATTTATTTTGAGAATCCCAAGCGCAAAAAATCATGGGTAGACCCAGGCGCACCATCCACATCGACCGCAAGATCAAATCGCTTTGGCAGAAAGACGATGCTCTGTGTTTGATGGGACCAGAGGGGCGTGGTCTATTATGAGTTATTAAAACCTGGGGAAACGGTTAATACTAAATGTTACCAACAACAATTGACCGATTTGATCCGTTCGCTGCTTGAAAAAAGGCCAGAATACCGAAAGAGGTAACACAAAGTCATTTTTCTTCATGACAATGCTCCATCACATACGGCACCACCGGTTCGCGACACGTTGGAAGCACTCAGCTGGGAAGTTCTACCCCATGCGGCTTACTCACCAGACTTAGCTCCTTCCGATTACCACTTTTTTGCATCGATGGGTGCAAAGCAGCCCTTTGATTCGTACGAAGATGTGAAAAAATGGCTCGATGAATGGTTCGCAGCAAAAGGGGAAGATTTTTACTGACGTGGTATTCACAAGTTGCCCGAAAAATGAGAAAAATGTATAACAAGCGATGGAGCATACTTTGAATAAAGCACTTTTTATCATTCTTCCAAATTTAACGTGTTTTTTTTTTAGACAAAAAATCCGCATTTCATACTTGTACACCTGGTAGCTAGTAATGGACAATACTTTGAATAAAATATTTTTCATCATTATCATGCAATAAACGTGTATTTTCTATACAAAAATTCCGGTTTCATATTTAGATACCTGGTACATGTAAAACAGTTCTGCGACTGACTGATTGACATGTGAATAACGCACAACTGACATATGGAGAACGCACGCCCCAACGCAAAGCCGTTGAAGATAGAAACATGAAGTTTAGAAGATGTTCCTTAGAAGATGAGGAGACATTTTTTTCGGAAATCAACTTCTACGTCGGAGAAATGAGGTGTAAAATTTTGCATGATAAATTGTATTCCTTGCGTGTATCAACTCAAAACTTGGTAGAAATATTCTTCAAAACAAATAATAAAACGCATATTTCAGGATTTTTTAAACAATCCCTAATTAGGGGTGCAACAGGGTATTGAAGTTTGTATGGGAAGATCGAATTCCCGGATTTTATCTCAATGAAATTAGGAAGATATGTTCCTTAAAGGGCGTCGAGGTGCACTAAGAAAAGACTTTTTGAAAATCAACCCCTAAAAGAATTAAATGGAAGGTAAAAGTTTGTATGGTAAATTGTATTCTTTGTGTGCATCAACTTAAAACTTGATATAAATATTCTTTGAAACGAATAATAAAACGCATATTTTAGGATTTTTTAAACAACCCCTAATTAGGGGTGCAACAGAGTATTGAAATTTGTATAGGAAAATGGAATTCCCTGCTTTTATCGCAATTAAATTCGGAAGATATGTTCCTTAAATAGTGTAGAGGTGCACTAAAAAAGGATTAGCTTTTCGCATGTTCAAAAGTGGGTGTTTGAGAGTATCGAGGGTGGTTTGTTCGAGAGTATCGAGTCTCCAAACTTGAATGTGCTTGCCGAAGACCTTAAATCGTACAATGTTGTCTACAGAACTATATTCCAAAGCCATATAGTTCTGTAGACAACAATGACATTGCATGAAGATTGGCTCTTTTATACAACTATTTCATTAATTACCAACCCATACATCTGTCAATCAGTCTACCACCCTGGCTGAGAAAAATGACACTCTGCAGTCAACTTTCACCTATTTTGCCGAGTTGTGACCGACGATTCCCGTTTATTTTGCGGCGTGAGGGGCGCTCCACTCTAGGCTCGATAACAGCGACGCCCCACGGTAACCGCGCGAAGTGACAGTACAATTTTAGCAGAGGCTATCCCAAGACGAGGTTAGGACGATAAGTGAGGTTATACCTACGAGCAGATGGGCATAGAGTGAGGGGTAGGGGAAGGACCCATCGGACAAATAAGCGGTCGGAATCAGTCGGAATTTCGCAAAATAGCCGAGAAAGCAAAACCGGTAGCGACAAAAACGGTGAGAATTGACTGTACCTTCTTTCTTTATTTCTTACTTTTTTTCTCTCTATCCTCATCTTCTCCTTGGATCAAATCCAAAAGTCCACGCGGATGAAGTCGTGGGCAAAAGCTGGTATAATATTGGATTGTTCGGAAAGTTCATGCCGATTTTTCCTAAGGCCACCTACCGAAAACCGGCACAAACGATTCGGGCAACCCAATACATCGTCGATAAATTCGTAGAACTTTTGAAAATTCTAGTCGCGGAAGAAAATGTTTGTTCTTCGCTCACGCCCTTTTTCTATTTTTGCATCGAGTTTCCGCTATTTTTTGTTTCCTCGAATCTTGATAGATGGTCACATTGATTTCGTGAGGGAGAGAGAGAGCGATAGGAAGGGAAGGCACGACTGTATCGTGGTCTAAACACGAGCCAGGGCCAACCAACCTAAATTTGCTTTACTGCATTCGAACATGCAACCCTTCGACTAGCCTCGACAACCTAACCTTCCGCTTTCCCTTTTCCCTCCCCTTCCAGTCCGTCTTGGTAACCGTTCACCGCGCGCGTTATCACACCAATCGTGGAAACAGTCTTGCCAAAATAGATCGTTCGTATCTACGCTTTACCCAAAATATAGTATACGCTATATCGTGCACGGGTTAATTTACTGGTGTTGCGGCCAGTCTGAAAATGTCTCATTTCGGCCTAACCCCTGTTTCGTGATGTTGAATTAATTGTCCGGTCGTCTTTGTTTGTTTTTAAAACAAAATAGGTTCGTGTTATTCTGCTGCGCAATATTTTTATATCTGCTTGAAATACGGTTTCATACGGTGAAACTTCAGTTATACGTTTTTCAAGAGGCACAGCAAGTATGACGTATAAATGAGAATAACGTAGAAGTGAAGTACATTTTGTATCTGAAACGCTTTAGCATTTGAAAATGGCGATTTGTGCATAATTCGAAATGTTTTTACAAGCTTTTATTTAGCTTGAAGTGTTGTGAGATGCAAAACGGAAAATTGATATTTCACCCACCTCCCGACTACTTAGAGCGCTGAAGTTATCCGAACATGCATCTAAAAGGTGAAAATGCATTATTCAACTTTAAAAAGTAATAAATAAAAAATAATAACGACTTTCTGTGAGATGCTAAACGGAAAATCCATATTTCACCCATTTCCCGACTACTTAGGCTTCAGAAATTTTCCTGACATTCAACCAATAACACCGGTTTGTTTGGAAGGACTAATCCCTCTTTGCAAAAATTCCCGAGCTCTAGTAAAATCAATTAAAGACTAAGAAGTATAAAATAATTTATATCTAATTTTTTTTTCTTAAACAAGCTTTTATTTAATATACTAAAAGGTAGAAAATAATTTTTATTACAAAATCACCTATTTGTGACTATAAATAAAAGCTTGGAGCGATCAAAATTTAGACATATAATCTTTGTTTTACATAAATCCGTTAACATATCAACTGTATTTAATTTATTGTAAAACAACCTTAGATTTCTTGAATAAAAATCGGAAAGCTGAGTACAAACGTGTGATAATAATTTCTCTAATTACTATTGTGCAAAATTTAATATGCTTAATGAAACTGAATTCATCACATTCATTAAAAATGAAAAAAGTTGAGCGCCCCAAGCTTTTATTTATAGCCACATATCGGTGGCTTCGTAAAAAAAATATTTTTCACTTTTTAGTACATTAAATAAAAGCTTGTTAAAAAAAAATTAGATATAAATTATTGATTGGTAGTAATAAAATAATGAGCCAACTTAATTTTTTAAATTTTCATTTCTAATTTGTATTTAGCGTGAGTTTGTAACATGAAGCTTTGACGCTTTAAACTATGAACAGGCATATTCGTTTTAATAAGAAATATGTCATCACGGTTAACTACATGCAAACTTAGTACGATACCAGAGTTTGACAATGTAAAAAATCACAGCACGGGTTGTAAAAATTGTTTCATCCTTGTCTGTTTTTTTTTATGTCACAGAACACTTATTAACGTATAACTGAGAAAACATGGACCTCGAAACGGAAGCTGGGGAACAAAATTAATAATGTATAAGTGGAAAACGTAAAAGTGAAACTTTATTACATTTTTTATAGATGGAATCTTCTGGGGCCAGAGGAATGTAATGTATAAATGATAAAAAGATTATTAAAATAAACATTTTTTTTTGTATACCACGTTTCTAAAACGGACTAAAAGTATAAAATATTTTCTCCTAGCCCCATACAGATTACTGACCCCATGCAGATGAATATTTCACGTAAGTCACTAACAATTTTATTGCACTGCAAATGATATGAACTATCGTGTGAGTTTTCTCAACGACAGCTACACCCTTACTATTATTTATTGCATGCGCCCCACGTTTTTTGTTTTATATCTCCAAGTATTTTCATAGCTATTAAAAATTCAATATAAAATTTTTTCAAGATAATCTGTATGGGGTTAGGGATCTGTATGGGGCTAGGAGAAATTATTTTATACTTTTTAGTCCGTTTTAAAACCGTGATATACTAAAAAAAATGCATTTAAATAATTATTTTTTCTGCTTTTTAGTCTTGTGTGTGCGTGAAATTTTGCAATCGATTTTAAACACCTGTATGAGTCTATGACAGAGACATGTGGCAAATTTCAGGTTTATTTCAGTTTCTCTTCACCTGATCATATCTGAAGTAGAAAATTGTTATACCTACCTACCAATAATATATCAATCGGTTAAATAATTGTTTTCCTGAAATATAACATAAAGAAACAAAAAAAATTAATTTTATAAGATTTTTATTTCAATAATAAATGTTTCATTTATCTTTATCTTGTCTGTCTGTTTGTTTGTCATTACTGAGCTAAGTTTAAACTTTAAAGTATCTAGCTCATCCGGAAGTTAGTTTAAAATCGATTGCACAATGTGTACCGAACAGACAACCAGATTGTACAGACGGACAAGAAAGCGCATTAATATTGCATTCTCATTCAGTTCTGAGCTATATTTAAAGTTTCAAGTCTCTAGCTTGAAGAAAAGTGGTAACGTGGTAATAATATTGCATTATTATCCAGTTCTGAGCTATGTTTAAGGTTTCAAGAATCTAGCTCATCCGGAAGTTAGTTTAAAAAAAATTGAAAAATTTGCACCGAACAGACAAACAGACAGATATGAAAGCGAGTTAATAAAAATGTGGTAACATGTAAGTGCAAAAACGTATAAACGAGGTTCCAATGTACCCTAAGTCTCGATTATCCAAACCTCCATCATCCGAACCCTCCGTTATCCGAACGGTGATTTGCTTCATCAGAACGTTCCAATATTTGAATCATGGCACGGAATTTTATACATTTTTATCGATTTGAGCTACATTCCCGTTCAGGAATGATCGTAGGGATCCAATTGGATTCCCATATTTGTCCCCACTTCCCGATAAGGATCCAATGGGTCGTCGCATTGGATCCCTATAATAAAACTGAAACGTCACGCTCGTACATTCGATTCTAATCCGAATTCCGAAATGAAATCCAATGGATGAATACAATTTGAATCCTAAAGGATTCCCACATTATCTAACAGAATTCTATACGATTCTTGGTGGAATCTTCTTCCGCTCCTTATTCTAGCAAATTTTTTTTTAATATAATGTTGCGCATCACCCTTTAGTTCGATTCTACGACCGAAGAAACCATTAAGTTATTTTTTTTTCAAATTTTTAATCTCAAGATTAGAGGCAGCTACCATTTTCATTTGCTACCAGCAAATTAAAATCTTTTAAAAAATATACTTTTAATATTTTTTAATTTACTTAGAAAGCTACAATTGTGATAAGAAAATTAAAACATTAGGCAAATGAAACGATTCAAGACTGAAAGAAGATAGTACACTATCTTAATAATGTACTTTTTTGGTATTAGGGTACTTCTGTCAGTGCTGTTTCGCGACCAGGAGAAGGTATTGCTTTTGTTCTTCATTTTTAGTAATTAATTTATAATATTCTTAAATTAAGAGCACCCCTAGCTCCGCAATATCGTTCACGACTTGCATCGAATGCACTATGTCCCTGGCAGCGTTGTAGTCTTCATCTTCGCCCCAAAGACGAGTTTCTTTTATCAAAAACGCTGATGGAATTCCAAGAATATTGAAAAATGTCAAAGTAGTGCTGAAAACAAAGTCTTCAACATTTTTTTTCTATTTTGTGATTGGCATCCAACCTTAAGCGTTTGGGACTTAAGTGTGAACCTTCTTCATCCAGCGCGGTCACCATTTTCTGTTTGGTTTCCACGGAAATTTCTTCAGACCGGTACCACAAGAGGCCTAAGATCTTTTGTTAACTTTTTTTGTTTATGTTTTCAAAGTTTTTAAGCTCTTTTAAGAGCAACAGATGATTTCTCTGTGCCAAACATGCCGCAGGAGTTTGAAACCAGCTTCTAGTATAAATTACAACAATAGAAACACGAATGTCAGTAATCGCTTTGAGTTCCCATCTTGTCAGTTTAAACGGGTTCTTAAACACGAAAAGTTTAAGACAGTAAATTGCCTTCCCTATCCATCGTGCACTGTGGGAGCCAGCTGAAGCCCTGATTGTTCGCATCAGGGACGGGCTTTTAGGTTGTGAGTAAGCGGAGGAGTGTGGAGGAAACCAGAACTTTGGAGCTAGATGTATGACGTTTTTGAAGTCCTAATTAGGCATATAAGCAATATATAATACATACATAAAAGTTGTATTATTATTTTTTTTCACTTTGATATACCATAGGAACCTCTAAAATGAATTCAAAATTTAAAAAAAATGGCGTTTTTTTTTAGATGATAGACGGGAATGGTGGCGTGACGCGGTTACTTTTCAAAAGTTGCAAACTAAGTAGCACCCTAGTATATATCCCATACAGAAATTGCTTAGGGATACCTAAGCTCCGATCAGATCCCGATCGGGATATGTTACGGATTCCCTAGAAGGGGTATCTTCATAGAAAACCAGATGGCGCCCACTACGTTGCACAAGGCGAAGACGTGGTGACAAGAATTTGAAATACGTCTTTCAAATTCCTATTAAATACATTCTTCTTAGAAAATTAAATACATATTTTCTTAGTTCGATCGATCTTCTTTTAATTTAAGTATGATTACTTAGAATAAATAACCTATATAACTTTTCTTCAGAAAATATAAGTCTTTCGAATATTGCTTTTTCGAACATTTGTGTTAAATGTAAAGAATTTTGGTCGAAGTTTTGTTATTAAAATATAGAAGTTTTTATAGTTATACTGTAGCACCAATTTTTACCTAATCTTTTTTAGATCCTTGAATAAATGATTTCACAAAACGTCCAGCGTCTGCAGCTGATACGGATCGGTATCTCCTGGTGATTTTTACATTCATCCCTGGGATCCGATTCAATATCGAATTAGATCTGTTTCTAAAAGTTCGGGATTCTAGCCTGGATCCTATGCAAAGTTTCTATTTGGATTCTGACCAGAGTCCTTAATAGTTTCAGATTAGGATCCCGGCTGGAATCCGATTTGCGAAAGTTACATTTCACTTCTGGATCCGATCCGATGTCCGACTGGAACCCGATGGAGAAACTAGGTTCTAGTCCAAATCGGACTGTATCCATGTATTTCTGCACGGGGTACTATCTTGGCCTTCAAACATACATTACAAATACACAAGCTTAACGGAACATCGGTAAAAATACGTGTCCTTTTTTATTTTTTTCCGTATGCAGTATGTAAAATCGCTCGCCCAAACTACATGTTACTATTATCCGAACTTTTGATAATCCAAACTAGACCCAGTCCGAATGGCGTTGAAGTTTGCATCGTTGGAATGCAACGAAAGTTCCTTTTTTTTAAATTTCTGCATTTTCATTATCATCCCATTTTTTTTTTTCATTTATTGAGCCTCTACTAAAGATAGGAAAAAACATTCGAGTTATTTTCATACCTTACTAGTGAAAAAAATGTGAGCATTAAAGAAAAGTTATCCTTCGTTGAGGTTTAACGATTTAACATCTCCAATCCGGATGGGTTCGGATAATCGAGGTTCTACTGTATATATATTTTTTACATTTTTAAAAAATGGTTCCGGAATATATATGCGTGTAACGTAGACAGGTACAATTTTATCGATCGGCGGGGGCAGTCCGTTGTATCGGAAGATCGTAAATATTCGAGTAACGAACGCGTCCCTCGTGCCGAATCTCCAAATATTATACAAAAATGTATCGTAAATTATTTTCCGTTCAATGAAATTACTACGTTAAAAAATTGTAATGGGAAAAAATTATATTGAAAAAGATGCGCTGAAAAAAGTTACTTAATCGCTCGGCATCTTTTTGTTCCAGGCACGACGATACGACAGCAAAGTAAGAGCTGGAGGGCCGAGCACAAGGCTGCGCGGACATTAGGGATCATAATGGGAGCTTTCCTACTCTGCTGGCTTCCATTCTTTATCTGGTGAGTAGCAATCGAGGCTGTTGGTAATTATCCGAATTCTCTCTCACGCGCTTTTACACGTCAAAGGTCGTGCCCAGGGGCACGACCTTGACTTTTTCTATACCTTTTTTCTAACATTATTATACAAAAAAAAGAGAGAAAAACGAACAAAAAACTGTACACGTATTTTTTCCGGGTCTCGAGAGTCTCGGAAGAATTTCCCGGGCAAAATATTGAATTATAAACGAAAAAAGAAAAATACTGCAAGCTCGATGAGACTCTTTATTGAATACTCGCTTTTGCCTGCGACTTCGTCCACGTGGACTTTAGGATTTAATGCAGAGTAGAGATAACCAAAGAGAAAAAAGTAAGGAATAAAGAAAGAAGGTGATGGGTCACTTCTCAGGCACGGTGGTAAACTGACTGACTGCGGTAAGGGTTGGTAATTAATGAAAAAGTCGTATAAAACTACGAACCTTCAACTCCAGTATCTTACAATGCCATTG
Organism: Ophion ventricosus; assembly: GCA_963932345.1. Classification (NCBI taxonomy): domain Eukaryota; kingdom Metazoa; phylum Arthropoda; class Insecta; order Hymenoptera; family Ichneumonidae; genus Ophion; species Ophion ventricosus. The sequence goes on from OZ010719.1 coordinate 19,845,052, forward strand.
TTGTTCACAGAACTCTGTCGCTTTGCAATATACTTCTGTAGACAACATTGTACGATTTATGGTATTCGGTAAGCACATTCAAGTTTTGGGCACTCGATAGTCTCGAACAGCTCACATATACCCGTGTAGAAATTTGAGTCGAGAAAAAGTGCTGCCCCTTATCTGCCTTCTCTAGATAATATCAGGACATGGTCAGGTCGTCCAATGTGTATCAGGTTCGCCATGTAACAGGTCTTAGACCAGGTCCTGATTCGCTGTTCACTTTTTTGGGACCCGGCGCAATGTAGGGAATGCCCGGTCAGATTTCTGCACGGATAGTTGACCGTAAGAGAAGCTAATCCTTTCTTAGTGCACCTAAACGCCCCTTAATGAGTATATCTCATTAGAGGTTGTTTAAAAAAATCCTAAAGTATGTGTTTTATTATTTGTTTTGAAGAATATTTTGGGGAAGGTGGGGCACAGTGGGTCACATTTTTCCTAACGAATTTTTACTCTTCCAAAGTAGTCTGATTAGGAAAAAAAAGGTCATAGCCGATTTTGTAGATTGGCTCAGTCTACCCCGCGGGTGGGGTCCAATGTGTCAGATAGGCGGGTACAGTCTGTCGAGTACTACAAAACGTGGGGCATGTATGACTAAAGTGAATTTTGTATGGCTAAAGTGATAAAAAATATTGTTTTTCGGATTTTTACCTCAACGTCGTGGTCATATTATTTGCTAACAACATTGGGAGTCGACTCATTGTGATCCACAACTCGATGACACATTGTACCCTACTAGTAGCATTTTGATTATTGATAAAAAATAATTATGATCTAAACTACGAATGGAAAAACATAAGTTACCGAGTGCATTATAAATAACAACACTATCGATTAGGACCGAAAACCTAAGCCGCTACAGAAAGTAAGGTTATATTTGACATTTCCCGGCAGGCTAAATTTTTTGCTCGAGGCTCAAATTAATTTTTTATTTTTAATAATTCTTTATGAGCTGCTATTGACTTTCTTTTAGGCCATTTTAGGACACATTACGCTTCTCCGGAGCGTCGTCACTATTTTGTTTCCTCTTTGGGAGTCGACTCATTGTACCCCATAACTCGGTGATACATTGTACCCCACTAATAAAATATTTTATTATTGATGAAAATAACTATTAATTAAACTACGATGGCAATACACAAGTCACTGAGTGCATTATAAATAATAAAACTATCGATTAGGACCGAAAACCCGAGCCGTTACAAAAAGTGACGTTATATTTTACGTTGTCCCGGCAAGCAAAATATTTTTTTTTCCAAACCTCAAATCAGTTTTTAATTTTTAATAATTCTTCGTGAGCTGCTATCGACTTTCTTTTAGGCATGACGAAACCAAATATAAATCACGGTCCAACATAAAAAATTTAGGAATTATGAGGAGGAAACCTCCGAGAAATCGCATGTGGCTCACAGTGCCCCGTGACACATTGTGTCCCACTCTCCCTTATACCAAGTTTCAAGTTGATTGACACAAAAAATACAATTTTCCATACAAACTTTTACACCCAATTTCATCCCCTTAGAAGTTGATTTTCGAAAAATCCGTTCCTAGTGCACCTCTACAACTTCTAGGAAGCCTATCTTCCGAATCTCATGTTTTTATCTTCAGCGGCTCAGGCTTTGCGTTGTCTATATGTCAGTCATTCAGTCAGTTACGAAACTATTTGTATAGATTTGTAATTTTTCTGTGGAACGAACATACCTCATTGAAAGAAAAAAAAATTTCGAATAAAATGAAAATACACAAGTATTTAATTTCCTTGAAAATTTATTTACGAAGCCACTCTTGACTCGGATTCGACAGAGTTGGATGCGAATGCTAATGGATTCGTATATTCGCGTTGGTTATAATTATGCTGATAGTTCATACACGCTGTCTCGATCCGTGCCCTTTTCTCTCCGCACGTCCCTTGGGTCATAACTTATTGGATTAATATGCAAACAAGCGGTAGATGGTTACGAGTTGCCTCACGGTGCTTCTCTCGCGTTATACGCGATGATGTAGCGCCGATGCAAGGGTGGCTTGTGCCCTCCGAGTCGATACCCATCCCCGCGCGCGCGGCTCTTCTCCTGCGATGGCACAAACCTCTCTGTCCCGAGGTGCACAAGGGTGGCTGTACACGTATGTCAGTATATGATACGGACGGGGCTAAATATTCAAGCTTTCGAGCTTTCGCGACCGAGTTTCCGTGCGAGGGATTGTTCCCTCAGAAGCGGAAGGGAGTACTGGTTGCGCCGATTCATAAACGAGTCAGGCTGCTTACTCGTATCGATGTTTTTTGTTTACTTGAATTTTCATTTGGATTTCATTGTAATAATGTGACACACGTAAGGAGAGAAATAACGTTTGACCGGTCGGGAAAAATTATAAAATACCAGTGTCCGCCCGCGGCTTCGCTTGCGTGGAATTCGGCCCATATAAACTTCATTACCAGTTGCACCTCTTATCAGGGGTTAATTTAAAAAATCCTAAAATATGGGTTTTTTCATTCGTTTTGAAGAATATTTCTACTGAGTTTCAAGTTGATACACGCAAGGAATCCAATTTTCAATGCTGAGTTTTACATCCCATTTTATGTCCGTGCGGAGATTGAGTTCGGGCTTTGATCGGGCCCATCTTAATTTTCCCTAAGTTTATTAAGGCCCTAGTCTGGAAGCTTAACATGGGCCATCAGTGACCGGTCACACTTTGCTACCGAGGGCCATTGAAGGAAAAATAATCAGGGCCCTTAAAATTGCCTCAACTGTGCCTCATAAAAATTATTGCCGCCATATGCGTGTGTGTGCACTGTGAAAAAGAAATGTGTTATATCAATATATTTGAGGCTTATAACTCTGTCGCATATTTTGACACGTTTGATCCCACGTTGTTCTAATGAACGCACTGAATGCGTGTTGGTTCGAGGCATCACAACTCGTCTACTAAACGCATCGTTTAATTATTATGCCACAAATTCTTTAGTGGCAATTTATACTGATTTGCCCCTATAATAGCAAAGTCTAGTAGTATTGGGGAAATCGCTACTAGGGAATCAACAACTATAACCCTTAAAGGCCGTTTCCTTGGTTTTCGTACTTAGACCATAGTTTTAGTCAACCGACCTACCATTTCCTAATAGGGGCCCGGCCCGGCTCTTTTACGCAAAACTCTACTATGGAATCCACAAATAATCCCTTGAAGGCCCCGAATTATACTAGGGAAGCCCTGCCAATTTTCCATCCTCGATTTTCCCATACAAAATTCAACATCCCGTTGCACCTCTAATTCGGTGTTGTTTAAAAAATCCTAATATATGCATTTTATTATTTGTTTCGAAAAATATTCATACCAAATTTCAATTAAATACATGCAAGGAATACAATTTTCCGTACAAACTTTTGCACCCCATTTCATCCCTTTAGGAGTTGATTTTCGAAAAACCCTTTATTATTACATCTCTACACCTACTAAGAAACATATTCTCCAAATGTCATGTTTTTATCTTTAGCGGTTTAGGCTGTACATTGTCTATATGCCAGTCAGTAATTCTGTTAGTCAGTCAGTCACTCACGGAACTGTTTTATATACTGCAACGTCTCTAATCGGCACAGTGGCGGGATCGGCTCCGCAATACACTTACAAATATCGAGGTTGCGCACCATCAACTGAAGCCTACTCTGCGCAGCTGATGTAGGGAATAGCAGTTCCCCTCCAATCCCACTCTTATTGTCTAGCATGCTTCGAGCTTGATGCTATGCTAGGGCCTGGCGCCTCTCCCACCATGCGCTACACCACTCGATATTGGGCATCCTAGTGGGGGCTGATTTCATTTTTGGAGGTGCCGTTCGGGGAGGTTGCAGTGTATGTATAGATTACTAGAGAAATGTGAGCAAATATGAAATACCCGTTTGTTTTCTAGACATAAAAAAAAACATTTCACAAATCAAAACGCTTAATGGTAGTTATCATCAACCATACATTATCGCTTGACTTGAGGTGGACCGCAGACCGTAACAGTCTTTTATTTTTAATATTAATTAACAGTATCAAAATTGTCCAAAAATAATTTCAAACGCCAAAAGTTATCTATTTATGGAATAGATACCCAAATATGGAACATTAGAATAAGTAATGACGTTTCTTTGAAGAAAATAACAAAATAGTCTTGATCTTCTAAAAGATCACGGAGTTTTGGTCAAAAATAAGAAAGAACGATCTATCTGCAAAAATCAGAAAAATTCAAGTATCAAACTCTGGATCAGCGCAGTCATTATGTACCCAGAGCCCACACATTAGACATTTATCCCACGTTTCTCCTTGAGTATCTTCACAAAACAGTCGTTGACAGAACATCCATCCTGCATAGGCTAAACAAAGTTGTTCTAGGTACTCGAAAATAGATATTTGCTTTAAAAAAGCCCTTTTTGCAATCCATTTTTATAGCCTCAGCCATTTTGTTTTTATTCCAATCTTTTTTTTTAGTGTAAAGATGGCATTTTAACAAATGAATATAATACATTATAGAAAGAGGTACCCAGTCACTTAAGAGGTACCCAGCGTCTTAGAACCCAATTATGGAATAATCCATAATAAGACCCCCAGTGATTGTCCATATTTGGAAATTCAGACCTGTTCAAACTTGTCTTAGTATTTTACAAGTAACAACACGCAAACAATAAAAGATCCCGAAAATATTAAAACAATCGTAAATATAACAGGCTAAACAGATAGTGGCTATATTATTTCCAACTTATTAATGAAAACACATTATCTTTCACGTACCTTGAGAAGTTTTCTAGCACCGACCGAAAAGAAATCCCTCCTGCCATACCCACATCGGCGGCTCGTCTGGCGAGATGAATTGAATGCGATACTAAAATGAGCGAATGACATAGGAGATGACTTTTGTGTCTTGAACTGTTTGTTATAGACAAATGGTGATATTCCATATTGAGAAAGCTATTCCATATTTGGTTACTTTCCTCTATTGCATGTAGAATATGAGCCAATTATTATGTTTATTTCAATAATGTATTTTCATAATATCGGCCTATTATAATATACAAGTATCACGTATCGTAAATATTGTAATTAATTATGAGATAATTATAAAATATCGTTGGATCGTTGAGCGTATGAATTATTCCATAAAAATTGATTTAAACCATTTGTTTTCTTTCTTTACATCCTTCTACGCATTATAATTTATCAAATGATAGATTTGGTAATTTTTTTATTTGCATTAAAGTCTATCGAGGGCATATGGCAGTCCCGATCGGTAGACCACTTCGTTTATCTTTACATATAAAACAGTTCCGTGACTGACTGGCATATAGACAATGCACAGCCTAAACTCCTGAAGATACCCGACTAGAAATTTTGATCAGGACGCGATCATGCTGCGGTTCGGAATGCCGTAATGAGGCACGCCTGATCGGTGCCGGATGCCGACCGATCGGTGAAACCGTAGTACGGGAGTAGAAGGCTACCTTACTGCATCAGGGTGCCTTTTTACTCTCGTAAAACTGGCAATACGGATATGGCCCTACTAGGGCTTGACCTAACAAAGCCCTATTGGGGCTTGCCTTACAACTGCCTTATTATTCCATCAACGCACATAACCTCCTATATCTTACGTCGAAATTTTCATTCAGCAGCATATTATCTTTAAAGTTTTAACATTTACATGTTGTGGACTGTGACGAAATAAAAAACGTTATGCAACTCGGATGCGTGTTAGAAGATTCCGCTGTATTGCGAAATCTCAAAACACAGTACAAAATCTGTCATCGTCGTGTAAACAAGATATGTATAACCTAAAAATATATAAGGGCGTTTAATACGTTATTAATGCTTAAATTCCTAAAAAAATTGTTTTTCACCAAGTTCATGTCCGAAAAATACGAACTAATAATTTACGAGACGTTTGAATTGAACGAGCGTATATTTTCGTCTATTTTCCGTCAAAAGATTTTGAGCAACCCGTGAGAAAAGTAATTGATAATGACAAGGATTGGGAGGGTACCGGGCGGTTCGAAATAAAAACACTTCAACATACAACATAAATGGAAAATTATTCATAATGATCTCTATACTATCTTTAATTAATCTGATTATAACCTTTTTTGTAACTTTCCGTAATAAAAATTATATTGACAAGTACATTCTAGGCCTTGTATAAATATATTTTAGAGTGTGTTTGTGTACGACCATGTATGTGTACTGGCTACGTAAAGAAGTATTATAATGACCTGATCAGGCAGCACTGTAAGCGCCTGGTCAGGCAACCGGATAACGGCCCATATGTGACAGAACGTTATACTTTCTACCAGGGCGCTATCCGGTTCCCTAATAAGTGCCCTACCAGGGCGGTCAGGCAGTCTGAAAGCGTCCCGAATCGGACTCTATTGAAATTTCTACGTGGGTATAAACATGAAATTTGGAAGATATGTTCCTTAGAAGGCGTAGAGGTGCACTAAGAAACAATTTTTTCGAAATTCAGAACTTAAGGGGGTGAAATGGGATGCAAAAGTTTATATGGAAAATTGTATCCATTGCGTGTATCACCTTCAAACTTGGTATAAATATTCTTCAAAATAAATAATAAGCCGCATACTTTAGGATCTTTTAAAACAACCCCTAATTAGCGGTGCGACGGGGCGTTGAAGTTTGCATGAGAAAATGGAATTTCCTACTTTTATCTCAATGAAATGCGGAAGATATGCTCCTTAAAGGGTGTAGAGGTGCACTAAGAAAGGATTAGCTTCTCGCATAGTCAACTATATGTGGGCTGTTCGAGTCTATCGAGTGCCCAAAAGGTGAATGTGCTTGCCGAAGACCATAAATTATATAATGTTCTTAACAGAATTATATTGCTTCGCAATATAATTCTATAGCCAACAATGACATTGTATGATACTGGAGTTGAAGGTTGGCTCTTTTATACTACCATTAGAGTTGTAATTAATCATAATTACCAACCCTTACCTCGGTCAGTCAGTGTACCACCGTGCCTGAGAAATATGACTCTTTGCTATCTTTCTTTATTTCTTACTTTTTTCGCTCTTTATCTTCTTCCTCTCTGGATCAAATCCTAAATTCCACGCGGACGAAGTCGCGGGCAAAACCTAATTTCTACTGCTTATTTTACTCTGTATATGAGTCCACCAGATGGTTCCTTTTTGGATTCCTTACGATAGAGGTTATATACAAGCTCAAAGCTAAATTATCAGGATGCACTTTGATGCGGTCGTTATATTCGTTGGTGTGTCTTTTGATTTCGTTACGCACTATCAGGATCTTTAATGCAATTTAAAATTCAAGAGGAAGCTAAAGTATTTAGGTCGAGGAAAAATTGCTTTGACAGGAAATGGTCTGCTTCCGTCTACAAATAGAACATTCTTCTTCAATCCACACGGCCTTAAGCCACATTTCGGTGTAGGAAGTTCCGCATAGCAAACAATAATGCTTTAATGGAACACACGCTGTCTAAATGTAAATCTCCCAAGAATGAATATACGCCTCGATGTCGGTCTCTTGGGATTGAAAGGAAGCTCATAGGAAAATCCATGACCGGAAGTTTCGCTGCCCGCACATGTTATATCTCCTATATGAGAACGTATGTTTTGGCGAAATATCGCAAGCTTATTCAAACGTCCCGTAAACATATTCTTTCGATATCTGCATCCAATATGCAAATGCGGGGCTTGCGTCGCGCGGCAAATATATGTTTTTTTTTGTGGACGGAGGGAATCAATATGAAAAATGCAATAGCTGAGGTACTGACGATATTAAAAAACATATATACGAAGGGCGGTCCAAAAGCCGCGGATCGAACGAAGTGAAGAAGTGTAGTCAAGATAATTTCTAACCAAAAACATCATATTGGTTGGTTGGTCAACCAATCTGACCATGAGAAACGGGCCAAGTTGGTCCGTTTCTCAACGGTACAGCTGAGGGAATCGATTTTTCAGAAATATTGACAAAAAAAGATTAACTTTTAAATCGTTGAGACCTGTATATGAGCTTTTTGGTTGGAAATGGTCTTGACTACCTCCCCACTTCGTTTAATCCACGACTTTTGGACCACCCTGTTTATGTACAGTAAGGAGGAAAAGTGAACACAAAGATAGTATTTTAACTAAAAGGAATTTTCATTTGATATCTCAATTAGAATGAAAAAGAAACGTAGTACAGAATACAATCTTATAGCTCTTCAGACAAAATGTGAACTTGATATCAAATGAATACGAATTTTTCTCATGCTTTGGTTGTGCACGTCAGTGCAGTCAGAATAAACATATCGATTTTTTTAGACATTTCATACTTCGTCCACAGTCTCTTAGCTTTAAGGAGGTACGATCATTACAATCAACTTTAGGGCCTGAAATTTTTATATGATCTTGACGAATACTTTATGCACCCTTTGGAAAAAAATTAGCTATATTGACCGTTCAGTTTTTTCGTAATAAAATTGTTAAGTCGAGCACTTTGAGCTAGTGAAGTACGTAGTCTTATGGAGCCGGTCGACCGGAAGTGCGGTGATCACGGTTTTGCTGCTCACGTATCCAACTAAAGTCGTTGAAAAACTGAAATTTGATAAATCAGACAAAATAGATATAAAAAATCGAAAATTCGTACTTCACCGAGTAGTTCAAGCACTACATTATAAAACGTTGTCAACTTCTGGTTGAATATTATCATAATGATGAAATAGCACCCATAGACATGCCAACATCGGGCGTAACAGCTGATTCGTTTGGCGAGCATAACCTAGCTCTGTAGCGAGATTCTGTAACTCGGTAGCGACAGTTTTCATTGTCGCTAGCTAGCGATCGCCAATCGCATACACGATCAGAAGGAAGGGAGCCTCTTATAGGCTGTCGCTAGCTAACGATAACAAAAGCAGTCGCTACCGAGTTTTAGAATCTCGCTATTGCTTGGAAATCGTCGTGAAGACTTCAGAGTCCTTGAGGATCTAATTGTTCAGTTTTTATTAGTAAATATGCAATAAATAAAATATTTACCACAAATTTGGCACTTTGGGATCGACAATACGAATATTCAACATAAGTTAACGTAAATCAGAACATCCGTGGGGTAATATAAGTTTAGTCTCCTTGATGACCCTGAAGAAGAAGTCGTACCTCCTTAATAGTAGCTCGAATACGTTTGAGCATACTTGTTATAATCCTTTCGCAGTATTCCGGTGTAATCGAGTACCACTGTTCTTGCACTCTTTCCCACAAATCATTTATTGCCGTTGGCGGTGCATTATATGTACAGCCAAGCTTCGTTGTCAAATATGCCCAGACATTTTCGATTGGATTTAAGCTGGGCATTGAGCTGGTCACTCGATTATCTGAAACGGCTGGATTTGGAGCAACGTTTTCACTCTCTTTGCAGAATGACTGGGAGCGTTATCATGTTGGAATGCAAAATTACGCTCTGGCAGCGACATATTTTCCATCATTTCCAGTAAATGGTTTTCCAAAATGTCCTTATAAAGGTTGTCTCAAAGTAACCTGATATTTTTAATTGCGCGCCATTTTTATTTGTGGCGAACATAGAGTACTAATCTTTGACAACTGGTATCAGGATGTATTGAGGTCTTGTCATGGAGAAGTACACAATCGCGAAACGCATAAAAATTGTGAAAATGCATTACAAAGATAGTGCAACCTGCCACACTGCGGGCGAAATAATACAATTATTGCAGGCGAAGTTTCATGGTCGTGTTATCTCGCGCCGCGGCGATGTGAATTGGCCACCAAGATCGTGCGATTTGACGCCATTGGACTTCTTTCTTTGGGATTTCATGATAGGACAAGTGTATGCTGATGATCCTCAGACCATTCCGGAGCTCAAGGAAGCAATTGGACGCGTCATTAATAAACTTAGTCCACAATTATGCCAAAATGTTATCGAAAATTTCGTCAAAAGAGTGAACGCTTGCAAACCGGGACGAGGCGGCCATTTATCGGTTATTGTGTTCCAAACATAACCTCCATGTTTGTACCTTATATTAAAATAAAAATATTCGTACTTTTCAAATAAATAATACGGTTTATTAATACATTAAAATGTGAAGTTATTTTGAGGCACCCTCTACTAGCTTCCACCCGTGGCTTCGTCCGTGTGGAATTTGGCCAATAGAAACTTCATTAACCATTACACTCCTTATTAGGGGCTGTTTTAAAAAATTCTAAAATATGCGTTTTGTTATTATATGCTCTTTAAGGAGTTTCGATACCAAAATCGAAATGGTGGTAGGTGATTGAAATTTATATCACCGAGAGATTAATTTAAAATCCATTGACTGTCCAAAAATCAATCAGTTTTACAACATAGTTTCGGAGATTTTAATGTTCAAGTTGAACCTTTGTCCATGTTGTAATACATACGACACCTCGTGAACATCAGTTATAAGGCTGTAGGCCCAAAAATAACTAAACAAACCGTGATTATAGTGTTAGGAATGACGTGCTCAATAATCAAGTGGTTTCTCTACTTCGTTCGAAATAATATTTGAAAAAGAAGTGAATTTTGAGCTCGAACGGTTTGTTTTCGGACATTAACGAAACTTATAGGTTAAATGTGGCAACACCGCATTAGCGGGCTCTGTTTAGTGAGCCACTCCAGTCAAGCATTAACCGGCGGGAATTTCGACATCGACGATTGTTTGATACGTACATATTTTAACAGCATTCCACCTTTATAAAGAGATGTATTTCTTTATTCTATCTATAACATTGATATAATTATAATATCCACTTGACATAGTTTTCATAAGGAAAAAAGCATTTGGTTTTACATTTCAAACACTCGCTGATTTTGAAATTCCCACCAATCAATGCTTGACTGGAGTGACTCACTAGACAAAGCCCGTTTGATGCGGTGTTGCCTCGTTTAACCTACAAGTTTCGTTAATGTCCGAAAACAAACCGGTCGAGCTCAAAACTCACATCTTTTTTCGAATATTATTAATGAACGAAGTAGAGAAACCACTTGATTATTTAACACGATATTCCTAACACTATCAATAACGGTTTGCTTATTTTTTGAATCGGCTTATCACTATTATTTTTAGGTCTACAGCCCTATAACTGATGTTTACGAGTTATCGTATGTATTGCCAAATAAATAAAGGTTCAACTTGAACATGAAAAATCTCCGAAACTATGTTGTAAAACTGATTGATTTTTGGACAGTCAATGCATCCTAAATTGATCTCTCGGTAATATAAATTTCAATCGCCCACCACCATTTCGATTTTGGTATCAAAACTCTTTGGAACATATCTTCCGAATTTCATTGAGATAGAAGCAGGGAATTCGATTTTCCCATAGAAACTTCAACACCCCGTTGCACCCCTAATTAGGGGTTGTTTAAAAAATCCTGAAAAATGCGTTTTATCGTCTGTTTTGAAGAATGTACCAGGTATCAAGTTCATACACGCAAGGAATACAATTTTCCATATCAACTTATACACCTATTTCCCTTAGAGTTGACTTTCGAAAAATCCTCTCTTAATGCATCTCTACACCTTGTGAGGAAAATATCTTCCTAATTTCATGTTTCGATCTTCAGCGATTTAGGCTGTGCGTTGTCTATATTGAATTTCTAAAAACGCTGAAATACGTGTTTAATTAATTGTCTCAAGAAGCACGAATACCAAATTCCAACTAAATTCGACCAATTTTTTTTTTTTATTTCTATACATTTTTTGCCACGCCTTTTTCTCCCCTTAGGGGTTAAATTTCGAAAAATCCCTTCTTAAATCATGCCTGCATAATAAAATCAACATGCTCTTCAAATTTCACGTTTCTACATTTAGCAGCTTAGGCTGGGCGATCATCAATCAGTCAGGACTTTGCTTTTCATATATATATAGAATAAATATATAGGATCGTCGAATATTAAAATCTATTTTAATAATTTGAATATTTCGCCACGTGCAATGATAAAAAAGCAGTTTTTCTTTGTTCATAGGGAGGATAATAACGTTTGGAGAAATGGCAAAAGTTCAAGATGATTTATTTTGTCCTCAGGTATCTGACGACGTCGCTGTGCGGTGACAGCTGTCAGTGTCCAAACGTGGTTGTAACCATAGTATTCTGGATAGGATACTTCAACAGTGGCCTAAATCCGTTGATCTACGCCTACTTTAATCGGGACTTTCGCGACGCCTTCAAGGACACCCTAAAGAGCGCCCTACCGTGCTGCTCCTCGTGTTGGAAAACAACGGAAACGTCGCAATTCGTGTAGCCAATAGGTTACGACAGGACGAGAAGGAGGGCACTCGTTGCTACGCCGGGTTCACCGTTAAGGTCTTCAGAGATCGAAGCAACGGCGGCGGAAACGACGACGAGGACGCCGGTCCCTGAGACGAGCGAATCCATGAGACTGACGTCGCTCGAATCGACGTACGATTTAGCCGAAAATACCTGACACTCGAACGAACGACGGCAGCATAGCCGGACAGCTCGAAACGACCCCGCTCTCTCTATCATCTCCCAGAATCTCCTGGAGACGAGTTTCTGAAGCGAGAAACCCGAGTGAATGATGGTCGTATGTACCGTTCAGTCGAGTTCCGAAAATTCGGACGGTCGAGCGGGCCTTTTGTTCCTATTTTTCTTGCTGAAAGATCAAACGTTTTTTTTTTAACGTTATAAATTAAGAAAAAAATTAAATGTATTGCAGGAGAGTGGGGGCGTTTTATCGCGCATTTGTACATTCGAAAGCAAAAAGGAACGGCGAGCTTGAAGGAGGAAAAACTTTGGGAGCTATAGCGCGTTCAATTTTTCCGACGAAAATTCGTCAGTGCTATTTTTCCTAGCCCTTCATATTCTCATTCTAATCAAAGTGATTCGAACACTTGGAGCACGGGCTCAAAGTTAAAACTTGTAAATAGAAAGACAAGCGATGTTACATTTTGTTAAGGGGAGGGTGAAAATCAATTTTCAATCGTCGATATTGAGTTAAAAAAGACCTGGATGTGTGTACACGAGTTTTTGGCGTCGTATCTTTAAGTACGTACGGCTTTAAGGGCCTGCCTAGCCCTGCACAGCCGCATAATACGAGAAAAAAATTAAAATTACAAAATACTGCATGTCGCCAGAAAATTGTTTTTACAACTTTTCACAAATAAGTTATTGGGTCTATGCATAATTCCATATGCGAAAATCGAGTAAACTTCAAAAGCGAAATATTTATCCAAAAAAATCAACAGATTTTACCCAACGTGCAACTATTTCATGGCATTGGAAATGTAATCAGACTTTTCGGGTAATAAACAACAGTATCAACACTGACTCATCTTTGTGACGCACGGTGATAACATCGGTAATGTACACACAAAAAATGAAACTTACAATCTTTAACCATAGATGACACTACCTGTAATGTGGCATTTTTCAACCGATCACAGGCATTCACCATATCGCAGCTCCCCCACTCTACTAAAGGGTGTCCCAAAATGACCTGACATTTTTAATTGCGCGTCATTTTTTTTGGCAAACATAGAGTACTAATCTTTGACAACTGGCATCAGGAAGTATTGAGGTTTAGTCATGGAGAATTACAAGATCGAGCAACGCATAGAAATTGTGAAAATGCAATGTGAAACAATGCAGTTATTGCAGACGAAGTTTCATCTTCGTGGATGTGTGTATGTGTATTGATCACCAAGATCATGCGATTTGACGCCATTGGACTTCTTTCTTTGCGGTTTTCTGAAACGAAAAGTGTATGTCAATGATGCACAGCCCATTCCGGAGCTCAAGGAAGCAAATGGACGCACCATTAATGAAATTAGTCCGCAATTATGCCAAAATATTATTGACAATTTCGTCAAAAGAGTGAACGTTTGCAAACAAGGACGAGGCGGCCATTTATCGGATATTATGTTCCACACATAACCTCTATCTTTGTACCCTATATTAAAATCAAAATATTCGTACTTTTCAAATAAAAAATACGTTTTATTAACAAATGAAAAGGTCAGGTCATTATGAGACACCCTTTACAACACAGTGGCACTCGAGTGGGGGTATCGTTAGTTTCGTGTGAGATTCGACTAAATCAGACCCCTATACCCAGCCTACCTCAACAAACATATATAGTTTTAAAAGCATTTTCAATGCTAAAAAGCGATTTCATTCAGCTAAGTGTGTTCCAGTCTGCTCAATGACTTTCTGCCATCTCTCCACGAGTTTGATTATCCCTCTTTCATAAAAGTCCTGAGATCTTTAGGCAACGAAGTCATCGAAGTGGTTTTCGAGGCCATCCAGGGAACTAAAGATTTTATTATTTAATCTGTTCTGTAGCACCCAGAATAAGTGATAGTCTGAAGGTCCGGGCTACACAATGGATCCACCAACACATCCCAACCAAGCCGCAATAAATTTTGTCGGGTCATTAGCGAAACGTGTGGTACAGCGTTCTCCTGATGGAACACTACATCCTTTCTGTTCGCCAATTCAGGCCGCTTTTGTTCGATTGCTCGCTTTAATTTGGCCAGTTGTGAGCAGTACTTGGTCAAATGAATCGTTTCGTTGGATGGCAGCAGCTCATAAAAGACGATTCCTTTCCAACCCCACCAAATACAAAGCATGGACTTCTTCGGGCTTAATCCAGCCTTTGCAACCGTCTGAGCAGCCTCCCTGAGCTTTGACCATAATCTTTTTCGACTGACATTGTTATAGGCCAGGGGTGGTCATATCGTCGATCGCGGTCCACCGGTCCACCGCGGTCGACTCTGTAAAACGGTCTGTAAAACTAGTTTGGAAATTTTTCATTGAATAAATATGTTTGGGTTTAAAGAAACCCAACTTTTGTTTGTTTGTTTGTTTGTTGCCGATGGTAGACCGTCAGGGATATTTTGAATCGTAGTGTCGACCGCACACTTTAAAAATCTGGCCATCCCTGTTATAGGCAATCCACTTTTTATCACCACTAATCATTCGCTTCAAAAATGGTTCGTTTTGATGGCGTTTAAGCAGCAAATCGCAAGCGGAAATTCACTGCACTCAATTCGTTTGGCTCAGTTCATGCGATACCCAATCATGAAGCATTTTTATCACCCTAAGCTTCCGTAAATGTCTCGAAACAGTTGATCGATCTATGGTGAGGTTATAACCGATCTCTGCAGTCGTCAAATGCCGGTTGAAGTCGGTTAAGGGAAGGTTACCGTCGCGAGGCGTGAAAAATCCATTAACTTCGGGAATTTTTTTCTTATACAAGATAAATACTTTTGCAAATGGGTTTCAACGTACTTTATTCTTCTATGAATGGAGAGTAAATTTCAATTTTTGTTTATACAAAAAAAATCACGCCACAGCCTTGCCAGTTCATTTAAAACAAAAACGGGTTAAACATGATTGAACTAAACTAAATTTGGGGGGGGGGCCTTATCGTTTTTTGTTTTCCGAAAAGTCCCTGGATAACAAAATGGCAATCGTTTAAAAAAAACCCCCAATTTCTTTGCCCAGTTTTTCTTGCTTCAACGGACGAAAAAAATAATTCTAAATCAATTTTTGCTAAAAATCGCGTTCTGCTGGCCCCGCAAATTGAATTTCCTTTCAATTGCGCAGAGATTCGTGTGAATCGATTCATCCGTTGAACTTGTAGAGCGCCCCGCGCGCTGAAAATTGCTGTTTTCAGAAAAACGCATTTAATGATTATTAAAGAGGCGCTGCGTGCGCCTCGGCTAACCGGTTTTCCAGCCGGCGGACGGTTCCGTTCAACAGGCTGTAAATTCTAATATACTTTAGATATAAAAATATCCTTTTACCCACGTGTTTTAAACACTTCATGGATGCAAATGGTGTAAAAAAAATCGAATTTTTCATCCTCATGAACGGTAACCTACCCTTAAAGCCTTGATTTTATCGAGATGAGACGTGACTGGCCAACCGAAGCGAGGAGCATCTTGGAGATAAAAATCTCCCCAACGAAATTTCGCAAACCATTTCCGACGCACACTTTCACTCACGGCATTCTCTCCGTACACGGCGCATATCATTTAATGAGCTTGCAACGCGTTTTTGTCTTTTCGGAAATAAAAAAGGCAAAATCCATCGAAAAAACACGTTTTTTTTTCTATCCATGTTCAAAATAGAATTAAACTTCCTATACGTCACGGATGTCGATGACTACTTTTTTTTAAATGTTGGCACAAGTTTCAGCTTTCACTTAATATATGACACTTCATATGGTTGACGCGTTGGCGAGCGGATAAACAACTGCGAACGACATCTGTCGGAATTTCGCTACGGAATTATGCGTAGACCCAATACATTGAATATCCGTTCTTCGATGTTAATGTATTTCATGCTTCGAATGCAAATCGCACATATCGTACATTTTTATTTGGCGTACTCGATGTATTTGCTGAAAGCTTTGCCATGAATTCACCGAAAGAAATATTGAACAATGTTAATTGCTCAAAAAAATAACGTTATGTCTAATGTAGAATTTTTTAATAATAAAACAATCATTCAAAACTGCTAAGTTCGTGCAATAAGCTTTCGGTGCACTCAAGGAAAATTTTTCGACGTATACGGTAGGGAAAAAACTGAAGAGAAATGTCGTTTCCTCGATCATTCGATTAAAGTTACCGAAATAATGTTTCTTTTTTTTATACGCTAATTGTGGAGGATTGAATATAAAAGGAATTAGGTTGCATGTTAAAGAAAAAAAAGTTGTAAAAACAATTCGAGAGAATTGTGTGCCCCTTTGGAACGCGGCAATAAAATGGTATTAGAAAATGTCTCGATTGTTTATCCGAACGATGGGAGGATCGACGATTGATATTCTTCGAGTTTCATAGCCGTCGTAATAAAATCAATAACTTCCGAAAATTGGGAGATACTCTCGATGGGAGATTGATTGAATCGAGGATAATCGGAGATTAAACCGATCGGCGACACAATGGCGAGGATAATGATGTCCACGAGACAATAGAGGTGAGAGGATAATAACGTTGTTGTCCACGGAAATGGGCGAAATTGAATTTTTTAAATTACTTTCGAAGACTGAAATTTTTATTTTTATCATATAGTCAGTATTTTTTTATCGCAATTTCAAGAATAATTACTCCGTATGAATCTAGGACAGAATTCGTTTTCGAACAAAAAAAAAAACATTGATTATCCGAAATCTTTGCTTTTCAAAGGATTCTTCAAAATATTTTTCGCATCTGCGACGTCGGCGATAATTGAAAAACTTTGCGTTACGTTTTGATCGACGTACAACGTGATTGACGAAAATTGAGCGACAAATGCAACGAAAAAAAAAGAATATGACGAAAACAAAAAGTTAACAGTTTTTTTTTCTCCGAAGCGTTTCTTTCAGTTAGATTTTGATACTTTTCGTAAAACAACTGTCCCTTTTCCGCATAATTGTCCTTCGTAATTTGGGACTAATCGCGACAAGAGGCTAACGAAGCGAAAAGAATGAATACGTTGTGCCGAAATTAATTTTGCAGCGCTGTAAATAAAACAATACGATGTCAAGAGCGCGTCACCGTTATTAGCAAAAAAAATAAATAAAATAAATTGCAATTGACACGCGTTCGTCTATACACCATGAGTGGAGTAGACGAGAGTTCTTGTAAATATTAGAATAAACGTCTAAAGTTTTCAACGAAAGTGAAATAACTGAGCCTACGTTTAGATCACTCGAGTTAAATGAAATAACGAGAAAAGAAGAAAAAAAAAACTGGAAATAAGCACTGTTGATAAAGCACCAAAACTGTAATAAAGATTGAGCGTCGAATGCGTCCGACGTGTGTAGTATTCGTGTCTATTTTTTTTTTTCTCGAAGGAAATGAAAAAATGTATGTGATTGTTAAAAATCGTTTGATAAATTTATGAGAGTTTTGAGGAAATCGACGAGCATAAAGGAATGTAAAACAATGGAAAATAAAAGAAGAAAAAATCAGGAGAAAACGCCAAGACTGGAAAATGTAAATTGAACAAAGTGATGGATTAAAAAATGAGTGACGAATAAAAGATCGATTTAGAAAGCTTGAAAAATTTGAAGAATTTCCCGAATTCGAATTCTTAAGTGCAAGGCTCGTTAATTTTCTTTCTCCAAGCATGTGCTTTTTTTAAAATTAATTCGTCATAAAAGATAACTTTCCAGTTTCGGTGTTGTTTTTTTTTTGTTTCGCGATAGCAGAGATTGTCCGATCGTTGAACAGCGAGGAAGACGTCCGAGTGATACCGTCGAAAAAGAAAATGATCGTTCGACGTCGAGGAGTTATAAAAAAAATGTAACATAGCAATAATAATCGCAAGAGGGGCTGTAAATAATAGGTATTAATGCGAATGAAAAGAGGAACCGAGACGACGATGAAGAAAGAGGCTGAAGAATAAATAAAATGATGTAACATCTGCGCGGCAAAATTGTTGTTTGTTCTTTTCCAAGTATAATTATAACACTGAAAAAAAACCACTGTCTGTATGTACGTGAATGTAATTGACAAGTATACATATATTTCGGTTTATTTATCCGATGATTTGCTGTACATGACTTCGATTCGAAAATTAAACGAAAAACCTATTTTTCAATTTCTTTTAGCTTTTCTCCTAATTTTTTTTTTTTTCGCGGACTGGAAAACTTTGACATCGTGTCGGGAATCGGTTTCGTGCAATTTCCGCAACCGGGGATGTCATCTACATTTCGTATTTCTGTGCCAGGATCGAGACGACACCGCGAGTATGAAAATGCTTCTGTATTACGTGCAATTCCAGGTCGTATTGCAAAACGCGACTAAAACTAGAAACGATTTGTGGGACGACCGAATCTCACGTTCTCTCTCTCGCTCTCTCCATAGAGCGCTGGTCTTTACTCCTGCACGAGCTTAAATTCGACATTCGAATTGCTTCTTCCACTTGAAAATTCAAGATGCAAAAGAATTTCGATTACATGATCGACAATTATGTTCTTTTCTTTCATTTTATATTCGATAAAAAATTCTGTTGTCCGGTGCTTGTGTGCCCTGAATGAACCGACAGAGTTCGTAATTGATAGAATTTGCTAGTTTGTAATCGATTGTAAGGATTGGCTCAGCGATGCCATAAATAATATTCGTAACCGCGACTTTTCAAAGAAAATGTAACACTGTCTAAATCTACAAAAATATATGCGGAATTTTTCATTCCAGTTCATGGCTTGGTATAATAATTGATTGTAACTTACGTTTATGAAGGAGGTACGACTACTTCCTCAGGGTCAACAACGAGACTAAATTTATGTTACCCCACGGGTGTTCTAAATATTTTATGACAACTTATGTTGAATATTCGTATGGTCGATCCCAAAGTGCCAAATTTGTGATAAATATTTTATTTATTGCATATTTACTGATAAAAATTGAAAAATTGGATCCTCGACGACTCTGGAGTCTTCACGACGATTTCCAAGCAGTAGCGAGATTCTGTAACTCGGTGGCGACCGTTTTCGTTGTCGTTGACTAGTGACAGCCAATAAGAGGCTCCCTTTCTTTTCTGATCGTGCATGCGATTGGCTGTCGCTGACCGGCGACGGCGAGGGCTGTCGCTGCCGAGTTGCAGAATCTCGCTACAGAGCTAGGTTATGCTCGCCAAACTAATCAACTGTTACGCCCGACGTTGGCAAGTCTATGGGTACTATTTCGTCATTATGATAATATTCCACCGGAAGTTGATATCGTTTTATAATGTAGTGCTTGAACTATACGGTAACGTTCGAGTTTTCGTTTTTTTACAATATCTATTATGTCTAATTTATCAAATTTCAGTTTTCCAACGACCTTATAGTTGGATACGTGAGCAGCAAAACCGTGATCATCGCACTTCCGGTCGACCGTCTCCATAAGACGACGTGCTTCACTAGCTCAAAATGCTCGACTTTGCAATTTTTTTACGAAAAAACTGAACGGTCAATATAGCTCAAATTTTTCCATAAGGTGCATAACGTATTCGTCAACATCATATAAAAATGTCAAGCCCCAAAGTTGGATTCGACCCCATGATCATACCTCCTTAAGCGCCACTGTAATCTACTAATGATTCAAAAGGGCCCTGCTTATGCGCCCGCAAAATACGGCCCTCCGCGAAAGGAATACCTCAAGCCTATTTTGAGTTTGGGAATGAGGAAACAGATGCACCTGTGAGTCTGGGAGTTTGTTCGTTTGGAGGCTATCGCAATGCTGTACCTGAGCTCCAAGTAGATACGAAAGTTAAGAGACACGGTTACCCCTTCGTTCTAGACTCAGAGAGGGGGGGGAGAGAAAGAGAGAGAGAGAGAGAGAGAGAGAGAGAGAGAGAGGGGGGAGAGAGAGAGGGGGGGCGGGGGAAGCAAGGAAAGATAGCGAAGCCAAGTCTGCCATAATGCAAGGGCCAGACCCGCAAGCTCCAATAATGGAAGCGTAACACTGGTGTGTATTTGTCACGGAAACTCGAATTAGGCAACTTGGATAATTACCTCTCTCGCTTGAAATCTGGCTTAGCGACGGGAGGAAATTCGGGAAAATTCTGTATAGCAATTCTGGGACAGTAACGGCAAGTACTAGCCTTCTATTTACCTCGTCTCGGCCTAATGTCCTGACTCAATTTCAACCCGAGGAAATGCGAGACCTGGCGGAATTTATACGGAAAATATTTCATAATTATTCGTCACTTTCCGTTTCTCATCTTGGCAATGGCGTTTGGAAATGGTGAGCATCTGCAGAAGAAAACCGAGGCTTTATTACGATCGCAGTCCAATTATTTTATTTGCTAATTCAATTCAATTGGACGAGCAAATAATTAGTGCGGCCAATTAATTATTATTTTCAATGTAAATAAGAAGGGGAACATGAATGTGAAAATTACGGAGATTGGTATCCTTTCACTTTGAAATGTGCAGTGTTATTGTTATGCCCGTTTTATTAAAGTATGCATTTAAAAAACTTTTTTTTTGCGACAGCGAGAACAATGTCAAAATGAAATTGATCGAAAACAATAATCGTCCGAGATTTTTTTTTTTTCGAGGTTTGAGAGCGAAACGCTGTCTTCTCGCTCCTCGGTTTTCTTCTTTAATTTCCCCCGAGGAAGGAAAGATTTATGGCGTCGAAAGCGTGACTGTCTCTCGCCCGCGTTTCATTCAAGAACAAGAGTGATTGATAGCGCGAATCAACCGTCGATTCTCCGCTGTGAACAATTTTACAGACTGTCGCAAAATTTTACCCGCTCGAGCCACTCTACGATTTAAGGTGGTGATCCCCTTAGGCAGCCGAAAATAAACGGATTTTCCTTTTTTTTAATGTCGAAACTATTTATTGTACATAACTAACATTTTATGTACTAACTCTTTTTTTTATATTTAAAAATGGAGCCTGTATGACACTTGCTTCAGAGACGCTTGCCGCCTTAGTTCCTCCACGGCGTACAACCTAGCGTCTGGTGCATTGACCTGAAACATCAGAGCAAAGAAGTTTTCGATTTCTAAGATCCACATGCTCTACGTATACCTATAAGATCCAAAGAAAAGCGAATACTCGAAAAATAGTACGTGTTTGAAAGAATGTTCTATTTTTCATAAAATGTTTATTATAGTATTTGTTAATAAAAACGTAGTTAACATTTTTTTTAAGGGAACTCAAGGTTCACATAAGCGGTAATTATGTTATCTAAAAGTATGCAATATGTCCAAATGATCGATCAGAAAGTTTTTGTGTTCCCTTGTACGAGGTTCACGAAAAAGTGGTTTTTAGGAAAATGCGTTTAAAGTTTCAAGGATTGTAAACGCGTTTAGAGTTCAAAGGACTCAGAAATATTGAGACTAAATGACCGACCAATTAATCTGCGATTCCGGGCCCGTAAAGTAGTCCCTCAGCTTCCTCGTGGAGTTCATTTCCGGCCACAAGATTCTATTTACGTTGTAAAGAGATGCCCCCGCCCCCCCCTTAAGAAGTTTCGATACCGTTCTTTAGCTGCCAGAGTGGGGACGAAAATACAATGAGTTTTCGGCAGAATGCAGACAACTTGTGAATAATCTTTCATGTAAAAATACATTATTATTGGACAATTTCCAACTCATAATATTGTTGAAAAATATTTCCAAGCTGGGAAATTATATTAATACTTATCATTTTTGCAATTAAATATAAATATGTTGCAATTTTATTCGAAAAAAATAACTGATACACTTGGCAACAGCGGCATTGTCTGCCATTAGCACGACTGACTATCGCTAAAGTATCGTCGGCTCCAGGTCATTTACATGGTGAAAAAAATTCAACGTACAACGTTTTATAAAGAGTTTTTGATTTGACAAAGTGGAGAAAACATTCAAAATGTCGTGCCGAAACGTTCAAAATGACGAAAGGTAACGGTACCAATGCTCGGACGGGTTCCACTGTTCAGACAGTAGTTCGAATATTTCACTAATTAGGAATACAATCGACATTTTACGAAAAGTGACACTTTTATTCTAATCAGCCATCAATTATTACTTCATTACTAAATTTCCAGTAATCAACACTAACAACGAATTTTAGTAGCAAAAATGGATGAGTCATATTAACGAGTTCAAGTTAGTCATGTCATGAATGTACTTTTTTAAACCGAAGAGCTAAGGAGTTTCGATAATTTGTGATAGTAATAGGGGCTTATTTATTTTTTTATTGATTTCTAGACTAGACTTATGACCTATCGTAAGCGAATCTAACAAACTTTTCAAAACCATCGTCACAAATCAGTTCCAATAAGGTTTCATATAATAATTTTAGCATCTCATCAATTGGGACATCCATGACACGTATGCACCACGGTCGAATCTCATGTCCGATTACTGGTACGAGAGCACGTAGCCGCAGAGACCGAATCACCAGACGCTAAGCGTTGTCGGTTTAGTTTCGCTGCGTATCTCGCGATAAATTACTTGTTAATGTACTTATTACTTACTTAGCTCGCTATTTTTGTGGAAAAAAGAAGAGAAATTCAAGGTGTAAGTACATGTGTCTCATATTTCGATAATGTAATAGATAAATCATTTAATATAACATAACTAGTAGCGACGCGAACAAAGTTTGAGGTTATATGGCTGGCTTTCTGCAAGGTTATAGGACATTTATTAAACGTCTATTTTGTTATACAAATATATTTCGTGTTACGTATTGTTTGTATACGGATGAATAAAAGAGATCTTAAGGGGTTACGGGGGTTTCGAAGCCAAAAAAGTATATTTTCTCTATTTTTTTTTAAATATAATATATAAATTATTTTATTCAAAATGTTAAGCACATAAAAGAGCAAAATTTCAACAATATTTTAAAAAATTTGGATCCAAAAATTTTGAAAATTCAGGCGGTGGGACCTGGAAATTTAAAAAAAAACTTTTTTTTTCTGTTAGTAGATAGGTATAGCTCGTGATTGAACGAAGGATTTTGAAAAAATTGAAATTTGAATTTTTGGCAGAGTTGTATGCAAAATAGTTCAATTTTTGATACAATTTACACTACGAATAGCCTTGTAAAATTAGTTGTAATCGAAAAAAAAACCTTCGTTCAATCACTAGTCAATGCTATTTTGAAGAAGTGTACAAAAGTTCAATAAGATCGGTGCATTAGTTTTTGAGAAATCGTATCCACCGACTTCAAAAATAGTGTTTTGAGAAAAAAGCGTATACCTGCGTCGTTCCCGGCTGGTCTTTCCCAACGGGGGGAATTCCCAAAGGCTCTCTCTCCTAGACTTTTACTCCGATTGACTTAAAACTTTGGGAGAATATTCTAGACATATTGTACTATTAGATAATAAAATTAAAAAATGGATTTTTTTAAATTTCCAAATCCACGTAACCCCTTAAGTACCTGTACAATTTAAACCTTGTAACTATAAGAATAAATCTATTATCTCTTATCTCGTGTGATGGCAAGCCTCGCCTGTGGCTCGTGTTGCAAACTCACACTCGTTCGAAAAAGTTTTTTCGTACTCTTATCATAATGTACTATTAATGTTTTAGTCTTATTTTTTATATAATTTTTCTGGCCATTGCAAAATGATGCCTAAATCAATAACGCCTGATGGTGGAAAGTCCTACTTCTCCAAAAATTGTCTGGAAGAAAATAATCAAAAAGATTATTAATCAGTATGGAAAACTGCAGAGGAGTACGGAGGATTTTTTTCTTCTCGATGAAAATTAACACAATGATGACCATTTCAATATAAAGTGTCAAATTGGGCTTTTTTCGGAAGTTTTTCGTTAAAAAAATATGAAATTTTCAAATAAAAAAAGCTTTCATATGGCGTTAAGGAATTGCGTGAAGAACGATGTGGCAAAATTTGAGGAGGATAGCTTGAAAACTCTTCGTTTGAAATCTTCCACCGTTTTGAAAAACCGCGTTTCCAGAAAAACGTCTTTCACCAGCGCCAGGTCTCACGTAGCTGGTCGAATCCCTTTTTCTAAGAAAGGTTGTAGCGACTGGAATTATTCGGTTTCGAGATCAAAATTCAACAGCATGTTTACGCAAGTCCATATTTTTAGATAATGTAAAAAAAAACGATTTTCGAAAAATATTACACCGGAATGGTCCTATAATGCATCCTAAATTAATCTCTCGGCGATATAAATTGCAACCGTCTACAAGCATTTCAATTTTGGTGTCGAGACGATTTCGGTATCGCAACGGCACTCACACTAACACCATGGCCCGGTAACTTGAGTTGCAGAAAAATGAGCCAAGGAATATTTGCGACACCGCGACAAGATAGGTGAATGTGTCGATCCGCTAATTTCTTTTTCTCGTACATTTGTCGCAAGAAGTACATGAAACAAGCGTTGAAGAAACAACACGATAAGAGAAGCGTCTAACGAAACGGGCTCGAAGATGTTGGGCGAGTTTGTAAAGAGCGCGGTGAGTAAGGGTAGAAAAGGGCGCACCGGGGGACAGGAACAGCGGAGCACTTAGGGACGAGAGAAGGTTGCTCGTGCATCAAGGAGATAAAAGTACGGAAGATATCAGTGGCGGCGAGGGAAGGGGATGCGGGGGAGGCGTTATACGTGAACCATGTTCATCCCCCTGTAAACCTCGTAAGGGAAGAATTGGAGCAAAAGACTGAATATAGAGAAAAACCATGTAAAAGCTTGGGGGAAAGTTTGTTCGGGTGGAACTTTTAATACGCGCTCATCGTCAATTATTCTAGGCGCATTCGAGCAACCTTTCTCATACGTGTACCGCTCCCTTTATCCTCCTGCGAGTTCTCTCATCCGGGACAAAGACCGTTCTGCCAGCTCAACCGTGTAAACTACGCGAAATAATGTAGGAGGGCATCGAATGAATATCGTCCCTCAAGTTTATAGGATGTGTATCGTGAAAAGTGGGTCAAGGCGTTGCACGCGAATGAGACAAAACTGTCTGTCATGAAAACTTGACAAAACAAATTATTGACAGGGCAAGAATATTCTTCGACCTTTGCCGAAGAGTTCTCGGCTATCCTTTCGATACACAATTTTGCACTGTGAGAAGGGGCCAGGTTGAAATTCCGAACTTTGAATGAGCAGAAAGCTCAAAATTTCGAATTTATTAGCTAGTACTCAATACTTCTGGAAAATTATAATTTCAGAATTTTGTAAACAGAATTATCATATAACCGAAAATAATAGTATACTAAGGAATTAAATGACAGTAATCATGGGACCGACTGATAAAGCGTCGACATGAAAACACAGCACATAAAACAAGTATCAACTTCCCATAATTAGAGAGTCCACAGTTCGGAAAAATTGTAGTGATAGAAATTCGAGTTCCTGAATGACGAAGGTTTGTACAGGAAAAAGTTCCGAAAATAAGAATATCGATAAAAATAATCGATAGCTAAACATCCTTACATTATATGTTCACAATAAAACGTGAAGGATGATCAAAACTCTGAAAAAATTCTACCACGAAAGATCGAAACTCCGAAAGAATACTACCCTGAAAGATCAGAACTCCGAAAGAATTTTACCCGAAAGACGAAAACTACGAAAATCTGAACACCGTCAAAACAAGTGGTGGTGCTGCCATCTAAACGCGTTAGGCTAACTTACCATCTGCTTTATGTATGAGTTTTCGGAATTTTGAACGTTCTGAACGTTCTTTATCGGAACCTTACACTATCTAAACTTCAGTTTTCGCAAACTGGATGATCGCAGCTGTGATTTCCGGAGTCCAAAACTTTCGTGAACCCGACGAATCTCTTATTAGCTTTTATTACATTTAAACTTTGTGATATGGCTTGTTTTCTATAATAAACATTTCGGAATTTTGTGGCATGCTTAATATTACATATTCGGAGTTTTATATGTCGTATTACTGATCGTTCAAATAAAGCGTTGATCTTCTCCATAATATTTCTGAAAATTATCTCGTATAAGAAATCATATTTGTATCCTTTTTCTATCGCTACTCGTACCGTTCTACATCATTTACAGTTAACTGTGTAGACTTTCGCTGGCATGATCTTTACGAAACTTGTAGTTTCGGAACATTAAAATTGGGAATTTTAAACCGTCGGAGCAAGTTCGGAATTTCACCCCGGCCCCTGTGAGAAACGTCCACGGTATTTACAACAAACGCCCATGGTTAAAGAGACAATAATAAAATTCCCTATCGTTTATTGATACCGCAATAATGATATGATTAACACAACTATAGCCAGACTAGAAATTTTAATCTGGCAGCCTGAACACTATCAGGCCGCTATCATGCTGCGGTCTAGAATGCCGTAACAAGGCACGCCTGATCGGTGCCGGATACCTTACTGCGCAAGGTCTTACATACAGGTCTGGAAACTCAATGAAATTTCGGTGGTGGGGATCACTCGACTATTGAAGCCGAATTTTCGGTGTCACTAGTATCGAGGGATGGTGTTTCGATAGTGAACACATAACCTGCGTATTGTATGATTCCACGTATATGGTTATCACGTTGTGCAGTCAGTCGGGTTCTATAAGAAATATAATCAACAATCGTTTCCGTGCGCTTATATTAAATGTGATGTCGAACTCCTGCGTTGTACCAAAGTGCAATACGGGCTATAAAAGCCTGAAAGTCAAACGGTCAATATTCATAGTGCCAACGAATAGTGAACGATTCGGAAAGTGGAAAGTCGGTGTTTCCGTCGAGAAATTAACGTCTTTGGATTGTGTTTGTAAGCAGCATTTTAAAGAACGATACATTCACCGAAAGTACGTCAAACATGACGGGAATGGGAATGTTATTGCAGAGCTAAGTTTCAGTTTTCGTAATTTATGCAGTGGAGTTAAATATATTATCGTTATTATATAGGTTTGGCGATAACGCGAATGCGCGGCTATTGTTGTCTCTGTCGCATACAATACCCCTCGATTGCAGCGACTCTAGCGTCGAGCTTCGGCAAAGGAACCATGTCAACTAACGGAGTTTCCAGACCTGTATGCAAGACCGTGTTACTGTCCCTGATCACAGTACAATACTGTGATCAGGGTGCCTTTTTGCTCCCGTATATCAGGCAATACTAATATGGCCCTACTGGCCTTATTCTAATAAGACCCTATTGGCCTGATTAGGCCTTATACCTGCCTCAGCATTCCATCAACGCACATAACCTCCTATATCTTACGTGGAAATTTTAAATCAGCAGCATATTATCTTTTAGTACAGTCGTGCTGTCGCCAAAAAACTCCGTAATCGGAAAAAATTAAAAGGCCCGTTTTTTTACGGTTGATTCTGTAGGTGCCACGGGTGCTAAATTCAAGTTTGCCTAAAAATCGGGGTGTAGGGTTTTTTATGGGATGAAGGGGGATGGGGGTGGATCGATGCCAAACTACAATCCCTACGACGTTGGCACCGTGAGACAAAATGTTCAGAAAAATCCGGTCTTTATTTTTGTTCGCAGCGCCGAAGTCGTGGAAGTCCATTTTGGGGGTGATAAAGTGGGGTGAAATTTTGAAATATCAGTTTTAATTCAATAACTCTTTAGGAAAAATTCGTAAAATTTTTATTCAAATGGGAACGTTGTAGCCCTTGAAAAGACGCGTTGATCGAGTATTTGATCATATGTCTTCGATAATTTTCAACCCCCAAGAGGGGTTGGAAAAAGCAAAATTCGAGGGTGGTCCATAGAAACGAAAGTATAGAGGAAATTATTCTTTACATTTCTTACATTTAAACTTTACCCGAAAAATCGATTGTTTTTGAGTTATTCATTAAACAATTTTTTTTTATTGTTCAACATTTTTTTTGGCGGTGAAGATATTATTGGAGAGGGATGATCAATTACTCGATCGACGCCGCTTTTCAAGGGCTACAACGCTTCCGTTTGGACAAAAATTGTACGATTTTTTTTTAAAAGAGTTATTGAATTGAAACTGATTTTTCAAAATTTTACCACATTTTTTCACTCATCTTTAGATTCCGCTGTACTTAAAAATCTCAAAACACAGTACAACATGTGTCGTCGTCGTACGAACAAGATATGTATAACCTACAAATATATATGGACGTTTAATACGTTAAAGATGCTTAAATTCCAAAAAAAAAAAAAATATTTTTCACCAAGTTCATGTCCGGAAAACACAAACTAATAATTTACGAGGTGCTTGAATTGAAGGAGCGTATATTTTCCTTTATTTTCCACCAAAGATTTTGAGCAAGCCGTGGGCGAAGTAGTTAATAATGCCAAGGGTTTGAAGGGAACCGCATGGTTTGGAACTAAAACGTTTGAACATAAACCGGAATTAGTTTTGTCGGTTATGCAATATCTGCGATTAATATGCCGGAAGGCACTCGATAGTGCAGTGGCAGCGTGCGGCAGAAGATAGGCAGGTAGGTTGCAGGATCGATTTCATGTGTAGACGAAATATTTTCTTCGTAATAAATCCTTTCAGGCGGTCAAGAAAGGTCGAATTATAATAAAAAAATATTGAGGTAGAACTTTCAGTTGAGTATTTTATATTATTTTGATTTTATGAAATATTCTGTGCATTTAGTAGAGGGGCTGTCATGCTTTAAACCAACACATATACAGTGTATAAACAATAATCGAATAACACACCAAATACGCATATAGCAGGTCATATCATACGCGGAGAGTAAATTAAGTAATGAGACTAGCAACGTAACGTTCGATCTGGCAACACTTGGGACGCGGGACGTGGAGGGGCGGCAAGTGAACATGTGATACGCCTTCAGTACGAGTTTGAACTCGGTACAGTCATTTGGTTGTCCGTAGAGATTTTTTTTTCGTGAAACAGTTCTTTCTGGTGGGTTCTAAAAATGAGTGACATCAATGTTGAGCAACGGTGTGCTATCAGGTTTTGCTTCAGACTTGGGCACAGTGCAACGGAAACTTTTGCAAAACTTCAGCAAGCCTACGCCGACAGGGTTTTGTCAAGAGCCCAGGCTTTATGCCGATTTAAGGCATTTTCAGAAGGATGAGAGTCGATTGAAGATGAACCACGCAGCGGAAGGCTTTCATCTTCACGAATCGATGAAGTTCTTGTTTGTGCAAACAAGAACTTCAAGGCCAAACGGTCAATAAACACTTTTACCGAGAGGTGCTTGAAAAACTTCGAAAAAGGGTCATGCGTGTGAGACCAAACATCAAGAATGACCGGGTGTTGCATCACGACAATGCGCCTTGTCACAACAGCAATTTCAATAAACGAGTTTTGGGCCAGTAATAACATTCCTGTGACTCCTCAGCCTCCCTTTTCGCCTGTTTAGTCTTTGCGACTTTTTCCTCTTCGCGAGATCGAAAAATCACCTCAAAGGACGTCATTTTGGCACACTCGAAAGCATTCAAAGGTCTGTAATCGAGCAGCCGAAGGCTATTGCAGTTTCCGAGTTCCAGCACTACTGTAAGGAGTGGAAGAACCGTCTCCAGCGCTGTGTGGCTTCCCAAGGAAGTTATTTTTAAGGAGACAGCATTGAATAGTAATTTTCTTAGAAGAAAAAAATTGAACAATATCAGTTTCATTACTTAATTCGCACAACCCGTATGTCACGTACGAGGTTATTCTTTTATTATTTTTTTGTATAATGCGCACAATCTTACACATGTAAGAAGCAATAGAGCCTGCTATTTCTATTTGTTTTTACCGGAAACTAAAAATATAAGCGTTCAAGATACCTACCAAAATGTTATTGCTTCTCACTCTCCTGAATCACGTGCACCCCTAGACTATAGCGAAGATACACTCGTTCCTTGTTTGTTAACTGCGCACAATACCATATACCCATAGTTCCGTATCATAGAGCGTTCTGTGACACAAGCCGTTCTGCTATAATTTCCCGCTCTGCATGGAAGCGGTAAGAAAGGTTTGCCGCTCGAACCTATGAACTCTTCTTCCGGAGAACAAGTGAGGTGACATACTAGAGACCCAAAATATCAAGCTTTTATTGTTCCTCAGAAGAGGGCAAACTCTCGGAAAATAGATGCAAAATAGTTAACGATTGCATGACCAGATTGGAAGAACAGCTGTCCTGCTGAGTCATCTCACTTATAATAACCCCATGTTCCAAAGAACAGCGCGAAATCTTGCCGACCCGAGTCGAAAACTAAGGCCGAAAACTTTATTCGATTCGGCCGAAATTGTAAAAGTTGGCCTACGGTTGGCGACTTAGACCGAAAAAACGGCGAATCTTTTAAAATCGTAATAATTCAGGCGACTTATAAACCGGAACGTACCGAAAATGCGCCGGAAAACGAACGCCGGAACTTAGTTCCGGCGTGTCGATCGGCCTAACGGGTTGCAGGCTGAAAGTACGCCGAAACTTGGGATTTCAGCTTACATCAGTCAGCGTTCTGCTCAGGCCAAAATATGCCGATACTCATTTTTTCGGTCTACTGATCGACGTCGCAGGTTACAGGCTCCTCATTATCAATCGAACTCACAAGAACAGTTCAACAATTGGCAGAATTCAGTTAATCAAAGCTGAAATTTTACATCACTTTAACTCCTAATTTTACATCACTTTAACTCCCAACTAATTTACTCAAGGCTCTGTATAAATTCATTATTTTGAATAAAAAACACGGTGAAAAGGATCTTCTTTATTATCTTAGAGATTTAAGAAGAAGCAAGATCGAATTGCACTAATTATCACTCATTATATTACCAAATATTGATACTCGATGGGGAGACCGAAATTCCAGATTTCTGCGTGTTTTTAGCCCGAGAAAGCAGGCTGACGGAGAAACCGAAATCCAGAGTTCAGGCGTGTTTTCGGCCTGCAAAGCCTGGCCGGAATGGTTCGCTATTCCGGCCGGTTTTCGACGTGAATTCGGTCTAGACCGAAAACACGCCGGAAAATAAGACTTTTATTTTTCGACTCGGGGAAGTTTTCAACGCTGATACACTGTTCGTGATCCGAGACAGAGACAGTGGTATCGGACGTATATTTATCGCGGTTCAGATCAAGACTTCGTTTCTCGTCGTTACACTGCCCGAAAGCCGGATGTTCGTAATCCAGGTCTTCCATAGACAAGAGTAATTGGGAAGAATTATTAAAGTTGAACTTATATTATTTACATAGAGTCAGGAGGGTCATGTTGAGCAGTCGGGTTAGTTGGGCAATCGAAATAACTGGAAAACTAAGTACCGCACGCGGGTGCATCAAATGGCGGAAAGAAAGGTATGGGGGAGAGAAACACATCACGCTATCGCCCATTGCCATGCAGCGCACGAGATAGTAACACGGGACATTTCATTATTTTTACACCCAAAAGTAAAAAAGAAACGTGATTGAAAGATTTTTTTCTACCATTGTATGAGAAAAGATATTTCAAAGTTCATTGCAATTAATGTTCATGTTTCAAAACCTAACTAATGGCCTGGGTTAAGACATAGGATACTTTTCATTCTAATATCTAATGAAACTCGGAATATAAGTTCCTTAGAAGGTGTAGAAGTACACTAAGCGACGATTTTTCTAAAATCCACTCTTGAGGGGGTGAAATGGGGTGTAAAAGTGTGTATGTGGAATGATATTCCTTGCGTGTATCAACTTGAAACTTGAAACATATGTTCCTCAGAAGGTGTAGAGGTGCACTAAAAAAGGATATTTCAAAAATAAACCCTTAAGGGGGTGAATTGGGGTGTAAAAGTTTGTATGGAAAACTTTCCTTGCGTGTATCAACTTGAAACTCGGTATAAATATTCTTCAAAACAAATAATAAAACGCATATTTTATGATTTTTTAAATCCCTTTGCGAGGTGCTACTTCTAATGAGCACCTCATAAGTAGCACCTCGCATTAAGGTATCTATTTTAGGAAAACCTATTTTATTATTAACTACTACTTTATTAAATATCCATTTTAGCAAAACCTACTTTATTATTAACTACTACTTTATTAAAGATCCGTTTTAGGAAAACCGTTTTATATAGCATTGAACAATCAACGTATGCTTGTAAGATTAATAGTTGTGGTTAACATATATGCATAATTAATGCCAAAATGTCAAAATATCAAAAAGTAGTACTCTATTTTTGGTAGTAACTATGGCCATAAAATATTATTGTCCCTTCAAAGAAATATAAAATATGGTTGAAAATATCATGCATTTCTTTCAGTGTGAGTTTCGCCTCAAGCTGAAGTCCTCTGAGCCCTGGTACACCCACACACGGTGTAATTTTTTTCGTTCCGTTTCCTGTGGGCGTTCACCAGTCCATCCGCGGACGCTCAAAATTTGAAACATCGTGTTATCATCAGAGATCTTTTCTGGACTCCGATCAGGCGAGATTTTCGTAGATGAGGTCGTTTTTTTTTGTAGCATCGACGTACAGCATTGGAAGGTGATTGAAAAAGAGGAGCTGTATATGCGGGCATGGTGAGAAACGGATGACAATGGAGAGTAAAGCTGTCGTTACCCAAGACAGCCCCGGTCTTTCCGAGCCAGGATATGCCTCCGACCTACTGCTAGGAAATTTTGCTGGATTCCTCTCGCCTATCGATTTCCGTCATGAATTGGAACAGTCGCCGACTCGGTTGAGCCAGCCAGCCCGTCAGGCTTTACCTCTTGCCTGTCTATATCCTAGGCGCACGTATATTAATATATATATATATATATATATATATATATAAGAGAATATCACGTAGCAGAAATGGATTGAGACGCATACCGGTTGGTCGTTTCACTTGCACTGTTCCACACGCTGCTCGGAGGCTTGTATCGCTCGTCTGGATATTAAAAGGCTAGGGATGGGAAATTATCCAGGTCACGAAGAGGCGGAGAGAGTGAGAGGACGAGATAAAAATCCTCTTATGACATCGTAATAAATGTAACAATGGCTCTTGATCTGGTACAGTAATTACGTTTGAAATTTCGATCTTCGTTACTGGAGTTGACGAAAAAAAAAAGAGAAAGAAAGTTGCCCACCTCGAGAAGGAAGAAGGGTGAATCAAATGGCACAAATTGTTCCGCGAAGAATCTTGGACACTGTTCACCCTGGTGTACAGCTAACCTACTTCGGGAAGACACGTCGGTGCAAAATATTCCGAGGGCCGTCGAAAAACCGATAAACCTTCGAGCAGATCTCAATGCGCAGAGATGACTTCGTAAGGATGGAAAAAAAAGAAGAAGAGAGGAACTCTCGAGAGCCCGCATTTCTTATTGAAGCGACAAACCGAGATATTCATGAGTTTTCACGGTGGAGAAGATCGAACGGTGATTCCCAGAGGACTGATCAAACA